>OU342742.1:493089836-493192166 GCA_910589775.1 Avena eriantha
CATATTCAACGATGACTCATTGTGATCGTGTGAACCTTAACATCGTAACTAATCCCCTTGTCCTCGCGATATATTACATGTACGATATTTGATCATTGGCATCCAAATACCTAGTATGATCCATTACCGACATGCACTCTTTTCTCGTTCCCGGATAATAACATTCTAGTGATCACATCACTTCCTTGCAAGCTAGATTAATGTGATATCACCCAGCGGACCCAGAGTATATCTATCCGTCATCGGATTGACAATTCCACTCCTTGATCCATGAGCCTCAACATACACCTTCGGAGTTGTCTGAACCCACCTTTATAGTCACCCTTTTACGGTGCTGACATTTGATGTTATCAAGTCACTCTGCTTCCATGTTTAGCAATTAACATGATCTTCATGGTCTAGAGGACTAAGATTACTTCGTATGATGTTATAGCAATATAAACATAATTACTCCGATCGTGATGCTATACTTGGATGAATGTTCATCACATCATTCCACCATGTTGTGACCTCGTAATTAACAACATCCAATGTCCATGATCAGGAATCCTTGATCATCTTGTTAATCAACGAGCTAGTTTATATGAGAGGCATTACTAGGAACTTTGTATTTTGTTTATTAAACACACATGTATTAACGTTTCCAAATTAATACAATTATAGCATGCAAAATAAACATTTATCATAAACAAGGAATAAGATAATAACCACTTTATTATTGCCTCTCGGGCATATTCCCTTTAGTCTCCCACTTGCACTAGAGTCAATAATCTAGTTTGAAAAACTTTGCGTATTGAACATCTATGGCTTTCTGGTGTTGCATATACGCGATTGCTAGTGGTTAACATAATCTCTGAATCTGACAGTTTTAGGTCCGTGTGTATTTGCATGTCTTTGCGTCTCTACGCATCACTCATTCTCAAATGAGATGGCATTGTATAAATTTGGTCCTTTGGTGAGACCTTTAGTTCGTTCGGGTTAAAATATGTTGATATTATTGTCATACAATATATCTTCATAGTATTAGGCCACTTTGAACCACACCTAGTTTAATAACAAACTACTTAACACAAATGCCATCCTTTGCTACTACTATAGCAGTCATATACTTAGCCTTTTGTTGTAATATACGTCACAATGTCTCAACTTTGGAACTCATCCAAATCCATCATGGAACATCCTTTCCATTACATTGTGCCACCCATAGTATAAATTGAGATAAATTTAATTTGTATCTTGTGACAAAACTAGTATCAATGTAACACTTTAAAAAGAACTACCTTTAACTATTTGTCACTTATACATGATATATTCTTAGTTCTTCCAAAGATCATAAGAATATCTTTACTATCGTCCAATGATCATCTTATGAATCATTCTAGTATGTGCTTATAACATTTAGAGCATAGGACATATCTGGATATATACAAATCACGGTATAATCGATCAAAATATTCATGTGATTTTACTCACCAAGTGTCGAAACACTTGAATCTTGATACAATCCTTTCCATGCATTAAGAACCTTTCTTGTTGTTTCCATATTGAACCCTTTCAATATCTCATATATGTACGTCTGGCATAACCATATTAGCGCCTCAATCTATCCATATAGACATTGATGCCAAATATTCCGGTTTTGCCCAAGTCTTTCATCGAAATCCTATTTTAATGAAATTCTTAACTTCTGTCAATAAAAGATACATCATTTCTAATCAACAATATGTACTCTGCATAATGTATTGGAAATTTGTCTCAATGATCCCACTTAATTTCTTGCAAATGCAAGCAACTTCATCATCTCTGATGAAATTAAACTCCTTTAACATTTTCATCATGGTAAAGATTCCAACTCCGTTATGCTCACTTCAACTATTGAAGTTTGCATGCCCTTTTATCACCCTTTGAGTTAACAAAACCCTTCAGACTGTGTCATGTACACGTCCTAGGTAACCATTCTATTAGAAGAACCTTGTTTTGTTTATTCAACTACCATATACCAAATTATATGTAGTGGTTGCTACATTAATCCGTCAAGACTAAATACCGCTATGAAGATCAAATCTTGTCATAGTCAACTCCTTGAACATTGTCGTAAACTTATTTCCAACATGTCGACTATTTCATAGATGTTAAACATCCATGTCTATTTCTTTATAGATCCAAACACGACCGATAGGTTTCGCGCCTTTCTGGAGGGTCTTCCAAGTTCAGAAACATGATTTCTCGTGTATGGATACTATCACGGATTCTTTGTCTTCTAGTAATTTTATGGAGTCAAGGCCCATCATCGCTTCTTTGCGTGTAGTCGGTTCATCATTGTCCAAACAATAATGACTTCTGTTTCAAATCTTACTATTTGATTCTTACCGACCCACATGGTTCAATAGGAACTCTAATCTCCAAGATCACACCCTTTGTAATCATGGGAGCCATGAGCATTGTCAAAGTTCTATTGTCATCCCACTTAACTTTTCACGAAAATTTCCATCTCAAGAAACTTGACGTTCCAAGTGACAAACACTTTTGTCCTTGGTGTTATGGAGGAATTCCCAACAAATTCTTTGGGATAACCTACAAATATGTGCTTATCCGACTTTGGTTATAAACATTTTACTTATGCATAGCATACCAAAAATTTAAGAAAAGACAATTCGGGTTTTATCCCAAACCATAACTCATATGGTGTCATTTCAAACGGATCACGATGGTGCTCTTTTCAGTGTAAAACCGGTAGTCTAAGCTTTAATCCTTAAAACATAATGCCAGTTTTATAAATGACACCTTTGATCTTACCATGCCAAACAAGGTTTGATTTGAGCTCTCGAACATACCATACTCCTGTGGTTTATCGGGAAATGCAAATTCATGGAACAATTCCTGAAATCTTAGGTGTTTTGCTAAACCTGTAACTCAAATATCTTCCTTTATGATCGAATCATAAATCTTTATTTTCTTGTTACAATCACTTTTCACTTCATCTTGACAGTCTTTGAATAATTTTCAAATGTTTCATACTTCTTCCTTATTAAGTAAATATATAAATATATTCACTCAAATTTCTGGAGAAAGCATATGAAGCAAAAAGATCCATCGCATACGGCTACACATAATGGACTATATACATCAACATGCATAATATCCAATAAGTTAGTTATTCGTTCCTCTTTGGCCTATGGACGGAGTTTCAATTATCTCGAGGAAACTTTCACAAGCGTCTATTGATCACAATCAAGAGACTCCAAAATTCCATCATCATGGAGTTTCTTCATGTTTACTTTCCAATATAATTGAAACAGCGATGTCACTTCATAAGTGATCTTCCAATCATTTGTCTTACGACATTTTAGCAATAATGTTTATGGATGTGATTTCTCCAACTAGACTTGTAAAAGTTCATCCATCCTTTATGGAATACGGTAATTATATGAACAACTATTTTTCTCGTAATACCAGAACAAAATAACAATTATTAAAACAAATCTTGAAGGCTAGGTTGACGACAACGAAAACATGATAACACTTTATTTGTTTTCGATGAACATCATCACTTATTCTCTTGCCAGTTACTTAGGCCGTTGTAGTTCATGAATTGTGTTGTTCTGTATGACACTTTACACCAACCAATTCAGTATCCAATACCGGTATCCAATACCTCAGAACCACATTGTTTAACAAGCAAGGAATACAGCCATAACATGTATATGTTCTATATACCTAAGTTGGACATCTCCAACCTTTTCTTTTCTGCCAAATATTTTCTAGATTCTCTTTCAACAATTCCTTTTCTTTTAAAAGAATCTATCAACATCAATAGTGGTGTCATTCACATGACACATAGTACAAAGTGTATATTGTCAAATACTAATACCTTTGGACGTGCACTTTGAAGTGGATCACCATCATCAAATGTTTGGTGTTCTTTCAAAAATCCATTCTTTTGTGATCTATTAGTGTAGTAAACAGTTTATGTACATCTTCTATTCATCCTTATCATGACAACTTTCATAATCAAGATACTATAACCTATAAGGAAGAATCGCGAGTATAATGTTAGTTCCCAAAACCTTTTTGGGGGATCCGGATGCCTAGCATCTCCATCCTTCACAAATTCTCATATAATATGAGAACATGTATTTTGCTAAATTATAATCTATCATAATGCAACCAAAAACATTGTTTCAGATATCACAATATCTTCCACACATAATGGTTTCTGAACAAAAAAATCAGCTCCTAGATAATCTTGATATTAAAACAACTTTTGAATATCAATAATCATGGAGGCAAACATGATACTTTAGATACTAACATTGGAATTCTTACTCTTGATTTAATACTACTTATTAAACTTCATGGAGTAAATAGAGTTTGCTAAAAGTTTGCAATAGGACTTCTAAACTTTAAATTGACATTCAAAACAATACGATACCAGTTCGTAAAGTAAATATCCAGAATTCTATAATTCTATTATTTCAATTAAAACCAAGCATAAGGTAGTGAACAGATGTCAATGACTACAACAAATTATGCAAATTCACTTCGATTTAGTTTATGACAAATTGAGTTCGACTAATCCAAATTAGAAATGAATTTCCACTCAAAAATGACATCCCTTGTGCCTTTTTGGTGATTGCATGAACCAAATCCACTACACCAAGTCTGATCATCACGTGAGTCGGTGTAGCTTCAAAGGCGAGCATCAATATGGGCATCACATCAACTATATGACTCATGCTTAACCTTTTGGTCTGTGTTCCGAGGCCATGTCTGTACATGCTAGGCTCTCCAAGTAAGAACCTTAGTACTCGCGTGTGTAAAACTGTCTTACACCCATTGTATGAAAGCGTAGAGTCAAGTACACCCGATCATCACGTGATGTCTCGAAACATGATCCATAGAACGATGCATACTTAAGTAAGAACACATTTTATCTTGATATTTAAATGAGGGATCATCTTATAATGCTACTAAAATGCCAAACTAGCAATATAAGAGGCAAACATCATATGTGTAAAGTGGAATGATATGGTCCATGCATTCGATCACCATCATGTGCATCGTGGTATGATCTATATCATTCCTTTGTGTGTAAGGCCAAGGTCTATGGAACTTACATGTTAGGTGTGTTGTAAGGGTATATACCATACATCAACTTACAACATTACCATATCATGACACTATCCCTGCAACAATCTAAACTAGACGCCTCTAATTTATCCATTGCAAGTTTTACGTGGCTTAGGGCTTTCGAAGATAGAACCGGTCTTACCTATGAACATGGAACCACAACGATGATAACTAAGTTATTAGCAACTCGTTGTAAATCATATATTGACTATAGTAGGAGAGACAGACACCCTCTAGCCACTTATGCAAAACTAGTTGCATGTCAGTCGTGGAACCGGTCTCATGTGCGATGCATGTAAAGTTGGTCCGGGCCGCTTCATCCCACTATGCCACCAATATCCAAAATACATAGAAGATGAAATAAAATGATCATCATCGCCCACATAATAACATATGTGTACTACCCGTCCAAAGCACCTACGCATAAACCTGGCTCTCATACCACTGTTGGGTTCGCAGCATAGAAAACAAAACATTTCCTACGATGGGAACTATACGCCAAGATCTATCTACTAGATACAAGCAACAAGTGGATATACATCCATAGAGAACTTACCCTTGAAGACAAAAAAGCTTTGATAACGAGTTGGAACTCGTGGATGATGTAGTCATACACTTGCCGATCTCAAGATCGTGTAGAAGTCCAGCAGGTCCAGCTCCAGCACGTCCATCAGATCCAGCTCCAGCAAGTCCAGCACCACCAAGTCTAGCACCGCAGAGTAGTGGTGCATCCGTGATCGCACACACGTATGGTACCCCGACAACCTCCGTCCCTCGCTCCAGCAAAGCAGCAGAAGCACCAACTCGTTTCCAGATAAAGCCACCGGGAACATGTATCTCGCTAATCCGAGACCATGGGGAATAACTAGAGGGGGAGAGAGATCCTTCACGAGGAGGTGTGTGTTGTGAGGAGCAGAGGGGGGCCTTTTATAGGGAAGAGAGGGCAGCCAAAGGGCCATGGCATGGTAGCCATGGTGGTGCCACCACCTCTTCCATCATTCATGTGGTGGATGCTCCACTCACATAAATATGCCTCCACTCACACTTCCACTCACATGCATTAAATTTCCACCAAATTTAATGCAAGCTCTCATTAAATAAAACTATTTTATTTATTTTATTCAGAATTTTTTTAATTACTTTAATTAACAAACATTCACATCAAACCCCCTGCAACATTTCAATATCACATGTAGAACCAATTTCAGCAATTTCACCTGAAACAGTTTCGGTGTCTATTGAAATAATTCCAGCACTTTCTTAAATCTTTATCTGAAACATATTTGCTCCAAATGGTGCTGGTATCCCTTAAGTGTGTCACCCTACAGTTCGCGAATAACGTAGACATTATTGAGACCCCTCTCCGGTCAATAATCAGCAGAGGGACCTGGAGATCTGTACTAACTCCCACATATTCAATGTTGACTCTTGTGATCGTGTGAACATTTAACGTCGTAACTATATCCCTTTGTCTCATGATATATTACATGTTCGAGATTTGATCATCAGCATCCAAATACCTGTCTGATCTCGTTACCGACATGCACTCTTTTCTCGTTCCCGTGATATAACATTCTAGTGATCACATCACTTGTTTGCAAGCTATCTTAATGTGATACCATCGAGAGGACCCAGAGTATATCTATCCATCATCGGGATTGAAAAATTCCACTCTTGATCCATGAGCCTCAACATAACACCTTCGGAGTGTCTGAACCCACCTTTATAGTAACCCTTTTACGGTGTGACATTTGATGTTATCAAGTCACTCTTCCGATGTTAGCAATTAACATGATCTCATGGTCTAAGGACTAAGATTACTTTGTATGATGTTATAGCAATATAAACATAATGACTTTGATCGTAATGTTATACTTCGGATGAATGTTCATCACATCATTCCACCAATGATGTGACCTCGTTATTAACAACATCCAATGTCCATGATCAGGAAACCTTGATCATCTTGTTAATTAACGAGCTAGTTTATATGAGAGGCATTACTAGGAACTTTGTATTTTGTTTATTAAACACACATGTATTAACGTTTCCAAATTAATACAATTATAGCATGAAACATAAACATTTATCATAAACAAGGAATAAGATAATAACCACTTTATTCTTGCCTCTCAGGCATATTCCCTTCAAAAAGAACAGACATGCAATGACTCTAGCTGTGGTTTGTGAAAAGAACACACATGCAATGACACTGGTTGATTCATATGTGGTTCATGAAAAGAACACACATGCAATGACACTAGTGGATCCATATGTGGTTTGTCATTACAAGAACACACATGCAATGACACTGGTCGATCCATATGTGGTTTCTCATTACAAGAACACACATGCAACGACTCTGGTGGATCCATATGTGGTTTGTGGAAAAGAACACACATGAAATGACACTGGTTGATCCATATGTGGTTTGTCATTACAAGAACACACATGCAATGACACTGGTGGATCCATATGTGGTTTGGGGAAAGAACACACATGCAATGAAATTGGTTGATCCATATGTGGTTTGTCAAAAGAAAAACATGTAATGACTCCAGTTGTGTTTGATGAAAAGAACATACATGCAATGACTCTAGCTGTGGTTTATTAAAAGAACGCGCATGCAATGACACTAGGGGATCCATGTGGTTTATGAAAAGAACACACATGCAATGACTCCGATGGATCCATATGTGGTTTGTCATTACAAGAACACATATGCAATGACTCTGGTGGATCCATATGTGGTCTTTGGAAAAGAACACACATGCAATGACACTGGTTGATCCATATGAGGTTTGTCATTGCAAGAACACACATGCAATGACACTGGTGGATCCATATGTGGTTTGTGGAAAGAACACAGATGCAATGACATTGGTTGATCCATATGTTGTTTGTGATAAGAACAAACATGCAATGACTCCAGCTGTGGTTAATGAAAAGAACATACATGCAATGACTCTAGCTATGGTTTATTAAAATAACACACATGCAATGACACTTGGGATCCATGTGGTTTATGAAAAGAACACCCATGCAATGACTCTGGTGGATCCATATGTGGTTTGTGAAAACAAGAAACATGCAATGACTCTGGTTGATCCATATGTGGTTTATGAAAAGAACACACATGAAATGACATTGGTTGATCCATATGTGGTTTGTCATTACAAGAACACACATGCAATGACTCTGGTGGATCCATATGTAGTGTGTGGAAAGAACACACATGCAATGACACTGGTGGATCCATATGTGGTTTGTGAAAAGAACAGACATGCAATGACTCTAGCTGTGGTTTATTAAAAGAACATACATGCAATGACACTGGGGGATGCATGTGGTTTATGAAAAGAACACACATGCAATGACTCTGGTGAATCCATATGTGATCTGTGAAAACAACAAACATGCAATGACGCTGGTTGATCCATATGTGGGTCATGAAAAGAACACACATGCAATGACATTGGTTGATCCATATGTGGTTTGTCATTACAAGAACACACATGCAATGACACTAGTGGATCCATATGCGGTTTGTCGTTACAAGAACACACATGCAATGACTCTGGTGGATCCATATGTGGTTTGTCATTACAAGAACACACATGCAATGACTTCTATTGATCCATATGTGGTTTGACATTACAAGAACACACATGCAATGACTCTGGTGGATCCATATGTGGTTTTCAGAAAGAACACACATGCAATGACATTGGTTGATCCATATGTGGTTTGTGGAAAGAACACACATGCAATGACACTAGTGCATCTCCATATATGGTTTGTCATTACAAGAACACACATACAATGACTCTGGTGGATCCATATGTGGTTTAGGACAAGAACACACATGCAATGACACTGGTGGATCCATGTGTGGTTTGTGGAAAGAACACACGTGCAATGACTCTAGTGGATTCATATGTGGTTTGTGACAATAACACACATGCAATAACTCTGGTGTATCCATATGTGGTTTATGAGAAGAACACACATCCAATGAACTCTAGTGGATCTATCTTGGCATAATTTGATGTATGCCATGATGTATTTCATTGTAAAAGACACTCACCTTCCATTTTTATACTACCCAGCTCTACCCTTGGTTTTTGAACACTACTCAGGTTTGCCCCTCTCTCTCTTTCGTAGAAGCCCAAACTTGTGCCCATTCTGTATGCTATGCCCTGATTGGTTGTCAAAGTTGTGATGCAGATCGTGCGCACCAACCGTTGATCCTGTGTGATCCAATGAGGCTCGTTGCACACGTCGTACCCTTCACAGTATTGCCTGAGACAGCACATACATCTCCCTCAGCGAGACTTCTACAAGAAGGAACCCGATGCCGTCCATGGAAAAAGTCGTTGAGTGGTCATGTCATGTTTAATCTAGTCTGCAAAGGCTACAAGTCTACTACATGGCAACTGATCATCCACGGCCCACGGGCAATACCATTTTTACTATGCAGCGCGCCTGCACTCTCACTTCCGACATGCCCCGACCACACGAACCTTCCACACGACAGCCGCAGCCAGAAGAGCTGCCTACCGGGGCCCTCGAGGAGGCCTAAACGTCCCCGATATTTAAACCCAGCCTATCGGGTTCTCCATTCGCACTCATCCACTCCTCTCTCTTCCTTATCTAGCAAAACCCCGCAATCTTCAACGTATAGGCATGAACCTTCTCCATGAAACCAGTGTGTGGGGGTGAGTGTGTGGGCATCGCTGCCGGGGTGGTGCTTCACGCGGAAGATCTGGAGGAGCATCACGCAACACAAGGCGAGGAGGATGTGCAGATCAACCCCTTGGGGGACCATGTGGTCGCCAGTGCTGACGACTTCGTAGGCCCTGATGAGGATGTGGAGTTCGACGAACACGCTCCGCTCGTGTACCCGGAGGTACATCTATTTATACACGTTTCATATTTTCTGCTCGAGCTTAATCTATCCTGGCTTCATAAAAAATCTAGTCCTAATGATTAGATGCACTGTACAAACCGGTACATGGAGAGATCTAGTCTGTTCTAAATGAATCCACGTTATTTATTTATTAATAAGTTATCAAGAACACAAACCACATTAATTTAGGAGCGAGCTAGGGAGACAGCCATAATGAACTGTTGAACCTGTATAGATATGTTATTGTATCGAAAGTAACTCGGAATGGTGGAAGGAATATATATTTATTATTATGCTCATTTCGGTTTGAATTTCATACATTACAGGTAGATTCAAGTGAGATGGACTCTGACAAGGAGAATAGGGACAACAAGAGCCGCCATGTCATGAAGAAGCTCAAGAGTGGGATAATCCCTTTCCGCACTCGACTTGGGGAGTTCAGGTGCCCTTTCTGTAAGAAAGGAATCAACCCGAGGATTGCCAGCTTGATTTCGCATGTGGTTGGCATCGGTAAAAGCCCGGCTAGTAAACACAAGTCGGCGACCAAGGCTAAGCACGTTGCTTATGGCAAATTCCTAAGAGAGTAAGTCAAGATCGGCCTGGTGTCCCCTTACTTCGGAATCAACATCTTCTAGTCGACCAACCCGTCACTATGCTGGCCCAGCCACTAATAATATTTAATTCTCTTACCGTTTCTAGACCCTTAAACTATAGATATTTCTATTTTCGTACCCTCGGTTCGTTAGTTGTAATCAGTTTTCCCCAGTCGCTTAGTTTTTCCTCACTTTTGCCCATCTCCTTGTCGGAAACTCTCACATGGTCTGAAACTCGCCGTCCGCTAGCCTTGCCGTTACGTGCTGACAAGTAGGGCCGCGTCATGATAATGTAGTGCTAATAAAATCCTGATCATTTATCATTTCCATGGAGTGGAATGTAATGCATAAACTTGCGTATACGGAAATCATACACATTCCAACTCTTTTAAATCGCACTTAATACGTGATAATATTGTGCTAAGAAAATCTTGAGAGATTATCATGTTCATAGAGTGGAATGTAATGCACAAATTATATACCTTAGATTACGTTCCCTTCAAATTATATTCAAGTTCATCTGTTTATGGAGTTAAAGTTCCGCTGGCATACTCGTTATTTTGCATGGGTAGAGGGGTGCCCCTCGATAGATATAAGGGTTATCATGTCCGCTAGATCACAGAGGATCAAAGGTTGGTGGACACGATCTGTGTGACAACTGTCTCAACCAATCAGAGCGTAGCACTTAAGAACCAAGGGGAAAACTGAGTAGAACTAAAAAACCAAGGACAAGACTTACAAAGGGATTCAAATAGAAAATAGAAAATGATTTAAAAAATGGAACCAAACTGCCAGTGTTACGCTCAAGGGAAAAACTGAGTACAACTGAATCGCCAGGGTTAGACACGATGGAAAAAACGTGACTCACGGTACACGTGTGCGGTGCACGGGGCAGTAGCGGACACGTGTGGCCGTGCACGGTGTAGTAGCGTACGCGGTGCACGGTAGTGCAACGAAACGTCGCTTCCCTTCTACTTTAATAGAGGCGTCCCCTCTCCCACTGATCACGCACTCGCGCACTCCACTGTCTCCTCTGTCCCATCACCTTCTACAAACCCCCAAGAAAACCCCAACCACACCGGCCATGGAGAAGAACAGCGTGGTGGCCATCAACGCCTCCAAGTCCGCCGGCGAGGAGCCTCCCGTCCCCATACAGGACCTCGTCCCCGTAAATGCCCCCGTCCCTGTGCCCGCATCCGCCGTAGCCGCCGGCGAGGAGGCCCCCACCGGTCTCGGACAGATCCCACTCAGCTAGGACCCCTACGAGGAGGTTGTCTACATAAGGCTGAAGAACCCCTACGACACCGGCATCACCGACCCATGGTCGGAGGTAACCAAGGTTTTCTCCCCTTCCCTTGTTCTTCCCCCATTCGCTTGCCTGGATGCTAGAACGTATGTTATTAGGGCTCGGCTGTTCGTATTTTTACAGTAGCTAATCCTCTTGTGTTAGATCTCGAATTTTGATGAATCCCCCTGTTCGTAGTTGGGATCAGTATTCGATTTGGTTTGAGATTTTAGGAATAATCGGGAGATCTCAATCGGTTAATTTATGCAAATAATCAAGCCCGATAATCAAAGTACCTCAATCATGTCCGTATTGCACTCTACTGTATTTTTCCGACAGGAGGATAGTAGCGACGTCCGGAGCAACGACGAGTCCAAGGACACCAAGACTCGTCATGTGCTGAGGAGGCTAAAGTCCGGCCAGTACAACAACTTATTCGTCGACGACGTGTACAGGTGCCCCTTCTGCCCCACTAGGAGGCTTCGCGCCACGGACTTCAACTCCCTTGTGAAGCATGTCGACGACGTGAGGACCTGCGGCGAGTCCGTGAACGTCCATAGCTTCATTGCCAAGCACCAGGCGCTCGCTCTTTACCTCCGCAACCTCCAGAAGGTGGCTATCGAGGAGGGTTGCATTCCCCCAATCAAACCAAAGGCACCCAAGGTCAAGGGACTGGGCAGCAAGAAGTGGAGGAGGCGCTAGAGGCAGGAGGCGGAGGCCCTCCTAGTAGAGGCCACGAAGGGCCACTGATCTGCTGCTGCTGCTGTAGAGCAGCTTCTTTTGTCTTGTCTGTGTTGAACTTGTCAGCTGCTGCTGCTAAGCAGCCTAATTGTCGAACCTCGTTAAGTACCGTACTATATAACCTATATTAGCTACTTTATCTACATCTGCCCTGTTTACTGAATTTATTTATGGTGCCAGTTAGTTTTGCTGCTCTATATTTGCTACCAGATTGGGAAAAACGAGGGCAAAAGGAACAATGAATGAAGAGAGAAGCTGCTCTAGATTCGCTACCTTTTTGGGCAAAAAAACACAAATGTTAGCGAGAGAGGGGAAAATGCACTCTTAAAAAGGCCGAATAACAAAAAAACTACCAATTTAGGCGTCAGGGCGCACGTAACGGTCAAGCCTTTGACCAGATGGCACCCCCCTCCGAGCGCATGTGAGGGCTTCGGAATGGAGGGAGGGAAAAAGTGAGGACAAAATAAATGTTGTTATAGCTAAATCTAACAAAATGCTGAATTTGGCTTTACCATGCAATTTGGCTAGAGCTCCACAATGTAGCTATTCTAAATTCCTGCACCATGCGGTCCCACCGCTGACAATAATAACCTTACTTTTTGTCTAAAGATATGAGAGCAGAGGACACATGTCACACACAGGTTGGCTAATCAATTTGGAACCACATTTGGCATCGGAGCACCCTCTTGCTCCGGTTCCCTCTTTTGCTCAATTTGGAACCACCTCCACAGTGTAGGGAACTAGTTCCAAAAGCCAAAAAGTAAATATGGAACCACTTTTGCTAGGGAAAATAAAAATCCCTAAACTATGTGGTGCGTTGAAACCTCATGCTTTTCCACCAACACGTGTGTTGCAAAGTTGCTTGATCGCGCATGCTTACACAAGTGGCCTACATAGAAACTTATAGAAGCATGGGAAAACGAGCTTCAATTTGGCAAATTCTAGACAAAATCACCGAATTAAAGAAAGTAAATTGCAAGCTTTGTTCAAACGGCAGGCGTGAGCGGCTGGGCGCTGCCCCAGTGTGCAGGGATGATAGGTCCCTTTCTATGCTTACACTTCTTAAACTTGTTGGGAATAATAGTTGTACACTTCCTTCTGTCCTGTCACGTTACATCGTGTCAGCACCGTGCACCCGCTGCGGATCGGGAACATGACGGTGGTCTACGTGACCGGTCTCTACCACGCCAAAGCCACGTCGCACACCCGTCCCATCGCCTACCGGGACGCTCGCCGAATTTAGTCGCTAGGATTGGAGACCAACGGTGCTCGCCCGGTCAAACTTGCTTCCACTTGGGTATGACCGGAATATTGGTAAATGCAATTTAAGCATCGCCTTCTGTCTCCGCAGCACATCACTGTGCAAAAATCTCCAACTCTTTCCTTCTGCCGCCGCTGCAGCCAGTGCAAGAACCATTGACGCTGTCGTAGGCACCGCCTCCACCGGGCCATACCACCGCAACAGATCACTCCACCGCCATGCCCAGTCCAAGCCACCGCTACCGACCCTAGGCCACCGTCGCTGCATTAGCTACTGCCATGGACGCAGAGTACGACGTGTTCGGTGATGGGAGCGACTTCACCGACGAGTACACCGTCACCGCCCATGGCACCACCAAGCTGATGGTCGTCCACACAAATGTGTCAACGGCGGTCGCCAAGGTCATCGCAATGTACGAGCGGTGGCTACAGGAGCCGATGGACAGGTACAAGATCATTGGCCTTGACCTCGAGTATACTAAAGATAGGAAGAGGGCGGTGCTTTTGCAGCTGCCCATGCGCAACCACTGCCTCCTATACCATGTATGTAGGGCCAAATCTGTATGACCAGAGCTTCGCGAGTTCCTACATAGGAGGGAGATCTGCATCGCCAGGGTCGACATCAAGAATGACACTTCGAAGCTAGAGCAGGATCTCCTCATTCATGTTGTCAATCACGTCGATCTCCACCATTTGTGGAGGTACCCGGATGGTGATATGGGGAAAGCGGGCATGGCTAGACTCGCTGCCGACATCATCACCGTGAGTATGCTGGCATGAAAGTCGAGTTCTCGAAGCACCTGCTCGAGCGATGGGAGTGGAGGCACCTGAATTATGATGTGATCAAGTATGCAGCCAGGGACGAGTATGTCTGCTACGAGATGCTCACCACGATCTGGCGGGTGGGTGAGTGTGTTGTTTACCACTACTAGTTTTGCATTTTGTTCCTAGTTTTATCTGCCTGTATTTTATCTCGCATGTATTTTCTAAGCATTTTGTGTGTAAAAACCGAGCTCGTATGATCCCTGTGCTATTAGGTAGTTAACTTGTATGAATTACATTCCCCCCTTTTGTATGCTCAACATTCATACTTACAAATTATGTCTGTGCCATTTGCATGCGGCAGAATCCAGGACTGACGTGCATAAGGTGTCATACAGTCATAAGTCATAACCAAACCTAGATTATAGCGAAGGATATAGTCATAACCAAACCTAGATTATAGTTCGACAAAGGTAATACACAACAGTTTATAATTGCTCACATAGTGTACTTCTAAAATAACATGTTTTCATAAACATAACAAGCCCCATACAAACACAACAATCATGCACTAAAAGTCTACATCCCAGCCTGTTGGAGAAGGCAACTGATCCTAGGATGCCTTCGGTCGCTTGCCCCGGCTTGTAGATTCATCGACACTCTGTCATCTGGGGCAAACAACCTGCCTTGGTGGTGGTTCAATGATGCGATGCCTGGAACGAGATTTTACAATCTGGCGGTACAGCTCATGGCTAACATACCCGTCAATTGCAGCGTACTTCAGATTAGGTTCAGAAAGCGGCTTATCCTCCCAGTAATCGTGCCCTAAATGCCTTCACGGACATCTCAGCAATTTGCCCTTCATGTGAGCGTACCACTGGTCGATGAGTTCGGAGGCAAGATCTGCCATCCCGGTCCTGCCGCCCTTCGTCCCTGGGATCTAGTAAATTTGCTGGATGTCCACTCTACACTCCTTTGGGATTTTAATGTTGACAGTCGGGCTTTCAGGCAGTTTAGTGTCATTCGTGATGTCAACACTAGTAAATGTTATGTGATGGTTCACAAGAAATTCATGAAATAGATCCCTAATCCTTTTGCCCCACCTACATGAAAATGAATTCAGACAAATAATATTGCAATAACTTTTGCAAATAGATGGTTCAGGAACAAAAAGACAGCAAAGTCTACCAGATCCCGTCAGCCCCTATCTCGCAAAAAGTCTGGTATACGAGGACGTGCCTCTTCATGGAGAGTTGCACCACGGTGATCCTACGGTGATCGCGGCTGTACTCGAGGTCGACACCTACGGACCTGTTTTCTTCGAACTGCAGCCAACTCGTGTAATTATTCAGAGTGTTCCTCACTGTCCGAGGGTCGGTGGTGTAGACGACATTGATCTTCTTCCTGCAATGTACTTCTATTTCGAAGTATGCAGTCACTTGCCTGCCGTCATTTCGGACATCCGAAAAGTCCATGACTATAGGCAAGAGGGAAAGTATATGGAGGAAGAGGGTGATGCCGTGGCGGAGGAAATGGATGAGGCCGTGGAGGAGAAAGACGATGAGGCCGTGGAGGAGGAAATGAGACGAAGAAGTGAAAGATTGGAACCACCCTTACTAATATCTGGAATGGTGCACGACCGTTTGTAGTAGGGTGAAGGTGGAGAAAAAGGTCGGTTTTACACGTCGACGCTAGCGCTACCTAAAATTTGTTCTGCGCCACTTGCATGAAGTGGAATCGAGGTTTGCCATGCACGATCCAAGTCAAACGTAGTCACGTTTGCGCATGCCGACCTTCACTCACTGACAGGCGGGCCGCACATTTCTCTCTCTTACGATTTATTTTTTCACTTCCTCTAGACGGTTCTGGTGTGCACCCTCAATAATTACGCCCCCCTTCCTTGTCTTCCACGTGGACAAGAACCGGCGGCAGCGACGTCTCCTCACTGGGTCACTCCCTACTCGAACAACTGCCCCACTCCCTAATTCCATCCCCTCTCGAATCCATCCGCCTCCATTAATCTACCGGATTCCAGACTCCATTTGCCGCTATAGGCAGAGCTTGGGGTAGCAGCAGGCTGAAGCGAAAGGCATGCGATGACGACGCGGATGGCTAGGGCGACCCCCACCGTGAGGATTGGGGATGGTCGAACCTCAGCGCCGCGAACATGCATAGGATCGCCACGGGGTTGGAAATCATCTCTGCCGGCCGCCTCGCTCGCTTGCGGGACATGGACGAACAATCGTTCGGCATGCTAGGCCTTCTTTACTCTAATACTAGCAAATGGCCAAATGACCGCGATGGCCATGTAAGTTCCAGTATCTTGCTTATTGGTTCAGTCATATCATTGATTCATATGTGCTGAACTCTCATCGGAATCCTATGTTCCTTTCATCGAACGTGTTGTGTGCACGCGCGGTTTGAACAAATTGAACCATTTAAGACTATTCTGTACAGCGGAAGCTCTGCTCGTACCTGATATTCTAGTATTTTCATAGTGACACAGTCTTACTTTAGGTGATATACGAGTTGTCAATTTCGATTTGCAATGGAATGCCTGCTAGGTGATATTCTGTTTCCTAAAATAAATAAAAACAGATTAGACGATTTAAGGCTGTCATGCCCCGAGCTGTTTATGATCATCGTCAGGACTTTGTTCTGGGGGGCTCTGCTCCTACTCCATATATTGGGTATCTTTGTAGTGACACAGGCACAATTTAGGCGATATCTGAGGAGACACTCGTATTTAGGTGATATTTTGGGTACTTTAATATGAAGGTCCAGTTGTCAAATTGTATTTGCAATGGAATCCATGCTAGGTGATTGTACCAACTGACAACAAACTCTGTAGAATATTCATGCAAAACGGATGCTGTTGGATAAGTGGTCGGAATCAGTAGTGGTGAATATCAAGGAAGAAGAAGAGACGGAAATGGGAGATGACTAGAACTGGGTGGGTGGCAACGGCGAGTGGCTGGTCCTTTTATCCCAGAATGCGAGTACTTGGACTCTAAAAAATGGCTACAGATCGTTGAGATTTACATTGCCATCTTTGGAGGGTGTCGGCATTACTGCATTCAACAACGGGTGGTCACCACCCATTTCCGAATTCGCTTACAGGTTCAACATGGCAGAACTTGAGCTCCTGAAGGTACAGCTCCCACATAGACTACGGGAGGTGTGGAAGACCTGGGAGTACGACCTCTTAGTGGTGTTCGACAAGACAATCACATTCATTAGATGCCCAGAAGACAAGGAATGGACAGTCTTGCATGACGACTTCCTGCGGCCGGAGAAGTATGTCGACGCCGTCTTCACCTCCAGCTACCATTTGAACAAACCGCAACGCATTTATGCAGTCACTGATCCTAGCGGCGACGTGTGTGTTTGGGAGCCGTCCTTCTGGGGTGAATCATGGTGTCATATAGCATGTAAAATCCCATTCAAAATTCTTCTTACTGACTATAAGTAACACGCAGGTACCCACGCAGCCCCGCGCATCATTCCAGCTCTTGTGATCGAAGATGCAGTAGCAGATGCTGAACTTGGGACACGGCACTGGTTCCTGGCACCTCTCGGAGGCAACACGAAACAGGATATTGAACTCATGTGGATTCATATCAGGGGAGCACTAAACAACATTGGTGATACAATAGAACATATGGGGACACAACTTTCTTCATACCCATTACTGCGGTGTCACATTTTCTCGAGGTCCGCATGCCCATCCAAATACCCAGTCGAGCAAGTCTGGAGCAGAGTCGACAATCTGAAGGAACAATCTGTGTTTTTGGGATCAATTACCCTTTCTTTGCCAGAGCCCCTGGAGCTGTTGAACCTGTAATTGCTCAGGCAGCCCTGGCTCCTAATGCTGCTGCGAGTGGTGGTGGTGGAGCTGACGAAGAACTAGCTGTTGCTGCTCCTGGTGAAGCTGATGAAATACTTGGTGATGCTGTTGCTGGTGAAGCTGACGAAATACTTGCGGAGGCTGCTGCCGGAGTCCAGGTAGAACATGCAGGTGTTGTTGCTGAGGTGCCAACACTTCCAGTGTTGATAGTAGACTGTGCGTTTGCTGCACACTCACGCGCCTATCATGTTGATACTCCAGATCCGACCTGGAGCCAAATCCATGTCGGAGAGGGGGCCTACAGTTGGCTCATCGGTGGGGTCGTATGATTTGATGGAGAATGATAGACGGCCAAACGCAGCATTCTAGTCCGTTCCGACGATACCACTAGCTCCAGGGACCTAGTGCTCATACTGGCAGATCTGATGAACCATTTGTCTTTATCTTTATCTTTAGTTACGCTTATTTTTGTAAAGACTAAGCTATGCTTATTTTTGTAAGACTAAGTTAGGCCTAACTGTGTAATATTCAGTGAAGCCCAGCTTTTCTTTCCAGGTCCATAACAACAGAATTGTAGCATAGAACAGACAAAGGTAATGTGCATACTAGGCATTTTTGCTTAGGATAATAACCACTTCAAGTAAATGATACATGGTGTATGCATTTTAACGCATCACTAGAATGTGCCACCTATTGATGATTAATGCCATGGATCTAGCTTTTCTGCGCGTATTTGCATTGAATCACTCATTGATTTGTTCACATATTTTTTGGCAATGGCTGATGAACTCCACTCTCTTGGTAACATGCTTTGTCAGCGAGAACTTGTTGATGCAATGCAAAGTACAGAACATGGCATCATCGTTCCATTTAGTTTCCCTATGTTTCGTCATCACGGAGTTACTAATTTCAAATGAAAATTTGGTAAACAACATATGTGTACATTGTTAGAGTATGCTACGGACACGGTACATACATGTTTTTCTACAATCACAAGAAGAAAACTTGATGCATTTTCACCTTGTTGGTGTTGCGCTGAACTGGGTGGATGTGGCTTTGGGGTTCGGAGAGGAAGGCGCCATGGCTGGTGCGTGTGCGAGCACGGCGACGGTGAGCTCAGATTCTGGAGGAGGCCAATAGGACCGAGCATGGTCGGCATGGTGACAGATCTCACCTGGGAATGAATTCCCGTCCCCACGTCGTGCCATGGGTGTAGCCATGGTGAGGCGAGCTCCGATTCGGGATGGGGAGGAGAGCAGGGCCAAGCAGGTTCGTCCAAGTCCTAGCTCCGCGCCATAGCCGTGACCACAGATTGCCGTCCTGGAGGAAGAAGAAGACGCGTAAAGGATGCATGTGCCAACGCTGCAAGCCTACATGGCAGCCACGACGGCAGCGACATAACAGCGAAAGCTGAGAGGGGGGCCCAACTTGAAGGGCGTTAGCCTAATATTTTGGATTGAAAAATAAAGTTGAATTCGTGCCGAAAAAGACCCTCTGAGTATTTGGCACGCCAACTTTGGGCAACGCAGCTGATTGTAAGCAACTTGGGTACCATGTTGCCTAGGCGCCCCAACTTTCGGGCCGCAAAATGATATTCTGCGTCTCTAGCCCCCACCCGTGCGGAGTGTGTGTGGGAAATCGGGTGGTGCGGCTTTTTGGAAAACGCTTTTTTGGAGGTAAAACCAAATAGCCAATTGTGCGCTTAGCAGAAGATCCAAAGAAGCGCCAGTAGTGTAGGATTATTACAAATGCCACCGAGGTCTGCATGGGGTTTTCGAGGTTCACCTTCAAAAAGTCGCGGATCCAGGCGCGTCGCTCGGAGAGGTTTGCCCACCTCCCGACAACATGGGTCGTCGGCCTCCTAGCTAGTTAGTTGCCGTCATGGGGGTGGCAGGTATTGTGTTGCGTTGGGTACAGTCCATGGGGAAGTTTGGAGCCCCCACGCCATCGCCATCCTCTGGAGGTGCTTCCACCCTCGAGAGGGCGGGTGGCGGCACGCCCATTCCCCCCATGAGGTCACGAGTACTGGTCATGCCTGTCTCCTCACGAGGTGGGAACAGCGCGGTTTCCGCCCTTTTTTCCATGGTGTTCTTCTGGGCCATCATTTGCTTCCTCCTGGTGGAGCCTCCAACGTAGTCCAGGACGTCCACATCCTCGGGATAGGTGGCAGCGGCGGTCTTGTATGCGTGCTACAGGGAGCGCGGGGCCTCCACTTTGTTACAACGGACCGTGATAACCCCACCTCTACCACCAGGCATCTTGAGCATGTTGTAGGCATGGTGAGTGGCAGCCTGATACGTTACTAACGTATCTATAATTTTTGATGTTCCATGCTTGTTTTATATCTACTTTCTTATGTTTTGTCCACACTTTGGAGTATTTTTATACACTTTCTTGGACTAACCTATTAACAAGATGCCACGGTGCCAGCTGCCTGTTTTCTGCTGTTTTTGGTTCCAAAAAAGTCAGAAAATGAATATTCTCGGAATTGGACGGGACAAAAGCCAAAGTCAATATTTCACCAAGGGGGACACAGGGCCAGAAGACGAGACGGAGAGGGGCCAGAGGCCGGCCACACCACCTGGCTGCGCGGCCAGGGCTAGCCCATGCCAGGGGTGGTGTGGCCGCCTAGGGCACCCCCTCGGCCTCCCCTTTCACCTATAAGATGTCTTTGATACAGAAACCCTAAGTACCGGATCAAAATTCCACGAAAGAGTCTATATCCATCTTCATCTCCATCCCTAGATCAGGAGGGATCCGAAGCTCTTCCCAGCACCCTACCGGAGGGGAGAATTCACCCTGGAGGCCTTCTTCATCACCATGAATGCCTCCAGTGTGATGCGTGAGTAGTTCATCCCTGGACTACGGGTCCATGTAGTAGCTAGATGGTTGGTTCTTCTCCTTTGTGCTACCATGTTTAGATCTTGTGAGCTCCGTTCATGATCAAGATCATCTATTTGTAATCATACATGTTGTGTTTGTGGGGATCCGATGGATATTGAGATGCTATTTCAGATTGATTATTGATTCTATCATGTCTTTGTTATTTGTATCTTGCATGCTCTCCGTTGTTAGTAGCTATCTTGGCCGAGTAGATGCTAGCAACTCCAAGAGGGAGTATTTATGCTCGATAGTGGGTTCATGCCTCTAGTAATCTGGGGAAGTGATAGAAATCTCTAAGGTACTAGATGTGCTGTTGCTATTAGGGAGAAAACAACAATCGTTTGTTCATAGCATAATCGTATTGTTTACTTTACACGCAATGCTTAACGCAATTATCTGTTGCTTGCAACTTAATACTGGAGGGGGTTTGGATGATAACCTGAAGCTGGATTATTAGTCATAGATGCAGTTGGATTACGGTCTATGTACAATGTTGTAATTCCCAATTAAATCTTATAGGAGTCAAGATGATTATTATATGCATGTATGCTTTCTCAATGATTGTCAATTCCCCGTTGTAATTTGTTCACACAACATGTCATCTATCTTAAAGAGAATCGCCACTAGTGAACTATGGACCCCGGTCCTTTCTTTTACTACCAATCTACAATCTACTATTTACTATTTTTTGTTTACTTTCTGCAAGTTATTACTATCTTCGACACAATACGTTTAATCCTTTGTTTTTAGCAAAACTGGTGAGATTAACAACCTCAGTGTAAGTTGGGGCAAAGTTCTATGGTTGTGTTGTGCAGGATTCCAAGTTGGAAACAACACCTTGGAGGTGTTTCCTTGCTCCTACTGGTTCGATAACCTTGGTTTCATAACTGAGGGAAAACTTGATGTTGTGCTCATCATACCTTCCTCTTGGGGTTCCCCAACGAGATCGATACATTTTGGGCCATCAAGCTATTTTTCTGGCACCGGTGACAGGGAGTCAAGGACAACTTCACAAGGGGAGTCCCTCATAACCAATCTCTTTACTTTGTTTTTTGTTTTGCTTAGTTTATTTTCTGCTTTGTTTGCTTGTTTCTTTATCGAAAACACACAGAAAATAGTTGTATTAGTTTGCTTCTTTATATTAAAACACACAAAAATTAAGTCTTTCTATAGTTGTTACCTCTTTTTTAGCTCACCATGTTGATCCCTGAGTTCATCCTAAAAGACCTTTCAATAGGTAGTGGCTCTATAATTGGAAAAGATAATATTGAAGAATTCTTTAATCATGTTAGTAAGCATGAGGATATTGAGGATAGATCCCTTGCAGAACTTGCTCCAAACAATGAAATTGCTGCAGCTTCTTTAGTTCACATGTTGGAAGCTAGGTTTGTTAACCTTAACCCCTTAATGCAAGTAATGTTTCTTAAATTTAAAGAAATTGAGGACCCTGAAAAGAGGGATTTCATTCTAGAAAGTTTGCTTAAAGAATTCTATGATTTTGCTAAGGAAGCTAGAAAAGTCTTTGAACGTTTTAATATGTTAGGCTCATGTGTAGATGTTATTGGTACACAGAAGATGGGCAAAACCGAACCTAAGGGAGGAAATTAAGATACCAATACCCTTTAAACTTGTAGCAATGCATGAAGCCTTAGAAAAGAATTTTGATTGGATTGTTCCTGAAAACCCGTTTGATGAAAATAGTGAACCCAAGAGCATTGAGAGAGGAACCTCTAGAACTTATTTGGATTAGATACCTTGCCTTGTTGAAGATATTTCTGGTATTAATCTTAATGCTTCTTCATTTGAGAATACTTGATGCTTTTCTTGCTTCTCATGCCTAACTTAAAGGCGTTAAAGAAAAGTACTTATTGGGAGATAACCCAAAAGTTTTAGATGAGTCTTGGAAGTTATTTATTCAGTAATAACCTCTCCTTATCCTTTTTCTTTCCTTATTGTGCCAAGAGTAACCTCTAATGAGAGAGAAGTAATGCTTGGGAAAGTTGTTGTCCCAAAACAGATTTTTGTGCTTCACTGTAAAAATTCGTGTACAATCTCTGTACGTCGGTTTGATCTGTACTTTTTTGTGCTTCTACCCCAGGCTGTTATCCAACTTTCGTTAGTTCAACACTTTTCGATTTGAGCAACAGAAGGTCTTCTAAAAAATCGGTTTCTATATGTGCATGCTCACACCATGTTATGACTGTCCCATGTCACCATAGCCTTTATGATTCTTTAGTTTTCGACTTGTAATATCACTTTATGCTTTAATTAATGATGTTTTGTCGCTTTGCATGATTATGGCCATTGTTTCTCTCTTAGTTGGTCGCTCCCAGTCTTTTGCTAGCCTCCATAACCAAGTATGAGTTCCACTCATGCATCCAACTCCAAATAAAACCAAGTTATTCCAAACATTTCACCATACCTACCTATTAGCATTTGCTATTCCAAGTATATTCATGTTTTTATCTACCTTCAGAATTAAACTTGTTATGAGAAAACTAGTGATTAAAGCTGTCACGAACTTGATGGCACATTTTACTTTCCTTACCCCTAATAAACTTGAACCATTGTGTCATCTATGTTGTATATGCTTGCACTTATACTTTGGGGATTAGCAGAACCATGCTGTCATGGGGAAAGCTTTCAACATTGCACTTGTACATTGTACTCAGTTGATATCATGCTCTTTTGTCTATGGATGTCGTCAGTGTGAAATGAAAGGGGAGCTTGTAAGTCCATGGAGTTATTTATGTGTGTTAGAGAAACGCCTGGGCCGCTGGTCTTATCCATGCCTAATCATGGTGGAAACATGTAGCGTAACCATAATGAGCAATCTATGAAGCATTCTTCTTATAAAAAAAGAGATAGAGATTGAGAAAAAGAGAAAAAGAGAAAAAAAAAGATGAGAAAAGAGGAAAGAGAGAAAAAAAGCACCATTTTCCCATGGTAAATAAGAAGATTGCTGAGATGCTCGTTGTCTGCTTGCCTTGTCATTTTGATATGGGTATTCTACCGTATCATCGGGCAAGGGGTACCCAGTTGGCGGTTCTCTATGATACACATGTACTTACTATGACAAGAACTTACCAGTAACTAAACTTGAGTAGCATGAGGAGCGGCCCTCGTATCCAAGGGACATGAGATTGCCAACTTATACTTTGTCAAGCATATACTACATAGTTTGTTCACTTTAACCTTAATCACTTCAAGATGCTTATGATAGGGGCAATGAGAGCTGAAAGCTAATAAGTACCATACTTTTTGGAAGCTCTTTATGAGACTTGAATCCCTGCTTCCTTCTATGAAGGCCTTTCTTTTACTTTTATGTTGAGTCTCCATCTTCTATCTTTATGCACCTATTGAGAGAGCATAGTGGCCATTCTTAGTTTAATGTGCATTGTCCTAAGACTTGTTGATTGATGCATAACTTTGATATTGCTTGTTCTTAAACTAATTGTATCTAGTCACCCTTATGAACTTTGAAGGTGTCTTATGCATTTATGTTTTGCCACTCTATGAGGGACAAGCTAAATACCATTATCATTATGCTTTCTTTATGTGAAACAAACAAACGTCTTGCAAAGCATTGTTATTCATGAATCTTTTGTTTGTACCTTTCATGCTACAACATAGTTGCTATCTCTTATTGTTAGAACTATATCTTTCATGCTATCTTAAAGTACTAAGATACCAGCTATTAATGTTCTACAAATACTTTGATCAAGTTTATGATGGTGCATGTCACCTCGAAAATTATTCTTTCTTTTTATCACTTACCTACTCGAGGACGGGCAGGAGTTAAGCTTGGGATGTTGATATGTTGCTAACGTATCTATAATTTTTAGTGTTCCATGCTTGTTGTATATCTACTTTCTTATGTTTTGTCCACACTTTGGAGTATTTTATACACTTTCTTGGACTAACCTATTAACAAGATGTCACAGTGCCAACTGCTTGTTTTCTGTTGTTTTTTGGTTCCAGGAAATTCAGAAAATGAATATTCTCGGAATTGGACGGGACAAAAGCCAAAGTCAATATTTCACCGAGGGGGACACGCAGGCAAATGACGAGACGGAAAGGGGCCAGAGGCCGGCCACACCACCTGGCCACGCAGCTAGGCCTAACCCACTCCAGGGGGTGGTTGGCCGCCTAGGGCACCCCCTCGGCCTCCCCTTTCGCCTATAAGATGCCTCTGATACAGAAACCCTAAGTACCGGATTAAAATTCCACGAAAGAGTCTATAGTCGCCGTCATCTCCATCCCTAGATCGGGAGGGATCTGAAGCTCTTCCTGGCACCCTGCTAGAGGGGAGAATTCACCCTGGAGGCCTTCTTCATCACCATGACTGCCTCCGGTGTGATGCGTGAGTAGTTCATCCCTGGACTACGGGTCCATGTAGTAGCTAGATGTTTGGTTCTTCTCCTTTGTGCTACCATGTTTAGATATTGTGGGCTCCTTCATGATCAAGATCATCTATTTGTAATCATACATGTTGTGTTTGCAGGGATCCGATGGATATTGAGATGCTATTTCAGATTGATTATTGATTCTATCATGTCTTTGTTATTTGTGATCTTGCATGCTCTCTGTTGTTAGTAGCTATCTTGGCCGAGTAGATGCTAGCAACTCCAATAGGGAGTATTTATGCTCGATAGTGGGTTCATGCCTCTAGTAATCTGGGGAAGTGACAGAAATCTCTAAGGTACTAGATGTGTTGTTGCTACTAGGGAGAAAACAAAAATCCTTTGTTCATAGAACAATCTTATTGTTTACTTTACACGCAATGCTTAATGCAATTATCTATTGCTTGCAACTTAATACTGGAGGGGGTTTGGATGATAATCTGAAGGTGGATTATTAGTCATAGATGCAGTTGGATTACGGTCTATGTATCATGTTGTAATGGCCAATCAAATCTCATAGGAGTCAAGATGATTAGTATATGCATGTATGCTTTCTCGATGTTTGTCAATTGCCCTACTGTAATTTGTTCACCCAACATGTCATATATCTTAAGGAGAATCACCACTAGTGAACTATGGACCCCGGTCCTTTCTTTTACTACCAATCTACAATCTACTATTTACTATTTTCTGTTTACTTTCTGCAAGCTATTACTATCTTCCACACAATACGTTTAATCCTTTGTTTTCAGCAAAACCGGTGAGATGGACAACCTCACTTTGTGTTGGGGCAAAGTTCTGTGGTTGTGTTGTGCAGGATTCCAAGTTAGAAATAACACTTTGGAGGTGTTTCCTTTCTCCTACCTGTTCGATAACCTTGGTTTCATAACTGAGGGAAAACTTGCTGTTGTGCTCATCATACCTTCCTCTTGGGGTTCCCCAACAAGCTCGATATATTTTGGGCCATCACAGCCATGAAATTGGCCAGCGCAGGGTAGCCGAGGATGACATTGTATGGAAGGTTGATGTGCTCCACGTCGAAGTCGACGAGCTCAGTGCGGTAGTTGTCGTGTGTTCTGAACATGACTGAGAGGCGTACCTGCCCAATGGGCACGGTAGATCTACTAGACACTCCGGAGAAAGGCACAGTTGGCATTAGCCTGTCGTAAGGCACCTGCAGCTGGGCGAAGGTCTTTGTGGAGATCATGTTCAGACTAGCACCTCTGTCGATCAGAGTCTTTGCAATATTGATGTTGTTGGTGGTGGGGATGCAGATCAGGGGGACATGGTGGTCACTGGCGTTGAAGATGATGGGGCACTGGGACCACTTGAGCCTCGACGAGGGGGTCCCTAATTTGGCCGCCACGACCTCACAAGTGAGCAGCTTGAAGTGTCGGTTTGACGTTGGGGCTTGGGAGCCACCGAGGATGCAGCCTATGGCACCTTGCGGCACTTGTAGCCCCCGGGGTCCAGCACGCGTCTGCTCCTATGGGTGCAGATGTTGTTGCACGGGGTTGGCCTGGTGACCCGTCGGGGGGCGTCACGCCCGCCAGCATAGTTGTTCCAGTGGTTACCTCCCTGGATACCCCTGCCTTGGCCGCCTCACTAGCCTCCTAGCCTTGCCTTCCTTTGGCTGTTGCGCAGGTCACGGAGCTTCTGGAGCTCGTAGCAGTTGTCGGTGGGGTGACCTGGTTTCTTGTGGAAGTGGCAGTATGAGCTGTCGTCCCATTATCGCTCGTCATCCCCCTCTCGTGGGCTCTTACAATCTGGCTCCGCTGCTAGGACCGTGGCGGTCTTGTGCTTGGGCTCCTTGTCCTTGCCCTTGGTCATGCCAGATGCCTTAGGGGTGGTTTCTGCCTCCGCGAGGCCTATCAACACCCGGATTTTTAATCCTAGATGCATGTTATGCCATACATCGCAATCCCAGGATTACCATTTTTGCGAGACATAACAGATTGGATATCATATTACATCATCCATTACAAACCATAATAAGGTTTACACAAATAAAGGATCTCATGATCCAGTCTTAATACACACAAGTAGTGGAATAAATAGCGTAGCGGTGGGGTCCATCTTCAGTGTCACATTCAATGCTGACGATGGGAGATGATCCTAGTAGCCATCCTGTTGTCCTTCCGCTTGGTAGTATTCTTCATAGTCTGGCCAGGGACAAAGCCATGAGTACTCTTTAAGTACTCGCAAACTAGCACTAACAAGTAAGGTAGTCTAGTAGGAATGCTAAACTCTAAGTTTATTTGCAAAGTTTAGTTTGAAACGTAAGCTGAGTTCAGAAACAAAGAAAGATAAAATAAAGTTCTAATCACCTAAGTGGGAACTTAATTTCATAGTCACAACTCTGTTGTGGTCAAGTCATGTCACAATTCATTTCATAAGTCATTTTGAAAACATCTGACAACGGAATAGTATGGCCACTCCAACTGTCCATGACCGCAGACGTGGCTATTCGAATAGTTTGACACCCTGCAGAGATGGTACACTTTCACCACAAAATCCGATACATCTGTCAGGGATAACCCTGAATCATCATACTTAGTATGCAGATAATCAAACATAACCTTTCAATTACACACCCTAGTACGAGCACCTCTCCTATGAGCTTGGCCTCCTAGCCATGGCCATCTGCCATCCTGGGCACTGCATAGGTGGACAACATTGAGAGGTAGCCTCAGCTCAGACCTCTCCTGCGAGGGAACTCATACTAATGCATATAAACTTCCGGCTACGCCTTACCCAATTCAGGTATTGTGGTTGTACGGTAAAATTGGAATGGTATCGCATCCGAACCCAACCATCAGTTTTTATAAAGGGCTAAGGCTCATGCCTCAACATTTTCATCGTCATAAACCATTTGTGTTTCTCAATACATGTAAAAACATCTCAATAGAATGACTCATTATTCCAAGGTTTTCATAAGTCATTTTCACCAAGTATTCCCATCTAAAGTGATCAAGTTTTTGGTTTAGCTCTAAACACTAAGTTAAGAGTGTTCACTAAGGTGGGATGCTAATCTCAATCTCATGTCATAGGATGACATCTAAGGCTAACTAGATAGGCCAAGTTTTATACTCTTTATGCTATCTATAAACAAAGTAAAGAACTTTGGTAAAGTAAAAGAAAGTAAAGCTTGTAAGTAAAACTTGGGGTAGGTACAAATCACTAGGTATAACCAAAGCATGCCTAATGCATCTTGCTTAGGTTATCTTGTATAATTCTAGCTTGCTAGGAATAGTTTGCTCAGTTTACTTGAAGTGCTAGGCTTGCATAAGTATAATACTTGCAAGTGTTAGCTTGCCTTTGTTGGTGTAGTGGTTGAAATTCTCCTCTTCTTCTTCGGGGTAGAACTCCTCCTCCTCGTAGGCTTGTTCGGTACTATCGTCTATAAATACATAGGGAATACACAATCACCAAACAATACTTAACTAGTCTATTTAGTACACTAAGGCACACACTTGATGATCTAGCATCATCATCACAATCATCACAAGATTTAATGAACTAGTTTCATTTATTTTATTAGAGAAAAGTAATTTCTACTCATTAAAATTAATTAAGATTTAATATTCTCCAATTAAAATATGGTATCATGTGGACACATGTTATCACCACATATTCTAATGCATGGGAATGTGATTTAAATGTTTGATCATATTTCAATAAGTTTAAGTTTAATATTTTAATGATTTAAAGTGACTAGAAATGCCAATATAGAATTATTTTGGTACTAGTCCAAAGTCACTGCATGCAAACCTAAATATTATTACATATTCAGATAGGTATGGTCAAATGTGATTTTTGAGAGTTGGAATCAACTCAAAAGCTATTATGGTTGATTTTTGAAAAATGTTTGAATACAGAAAAGTCACTGTCTTGTTATTTTTGCTATAGGTGATCTATAACTCTAAATGATTTAAATCCAACAGGCATGGATAGAGATTTTAATTATCTTTCTAGAAAAATTTGAATCATTCAAATTGGTTCAGTAAATCTTTCTGAGTAGATTTTTAAACTAGTGGATAGAAATTAGATTAAGACTAAAAAGAAAATTCTAAATTTGAATTCCAGGGCTAGCGCGGGAACACTAACGGGCCGGCCCAGTGACACTCCACGGCGCGGCTGGCAACTGACATGCGGGGTCCACATGTCAGCAGCACATCTTAACACGAAGCAGTACGAGGCGATGTGGGCCGTGCGATTAGAACCTAGATCAACAGCTCCCGTTCATCTTCAACGATGAACTGGTCGTCGGCGAGACGGAACCCTAGCGGCTCGGTGGGGGTGCAATGGGGGCATACCAGGGCTCCAGCTAGTGTGGCGATGGGGGCGATCGAACGAGGAGACGATAGCGGACTCAGGCGAGGTTGTGGCAACTCCTAGGGTAGACGAAATCGACAGGGAGCTTCCTCCTCTACGGCGGCGGCTCTAGTTGAAATTCCGGCGAACTATGGCTTGAGCGGCTCCAGCGATGCTGTGAGGTGGTTCTGAGAGAGAGGGGAGTGTTGGAGTGTGGTGAAATGGTGCTGGGGAGGGCTCCTTATATAGGCTCGACGAGGATACCGTGATGGCGACGATGAGCTTGTCGGTGACGTTGATACAGGGCGCTAGAGGCATGGGCGGTGTAGGCGGACAGTGGCTTGCCTCCTGGCGGTCACCTACGGCGTAAAGGCGACGCTAGGGGCGGTGGCTTACGGTCGGGAAAGGCTGGCGCACTAAGCGGCAGAGGCGGTGCTCGACGCGGCGTGCGGTGGCTGTTGGACACGTGGCGGGGAAAGGGCATGTCTGGGGGTGTGCTGGGGTTAAGGCGGAGCGGTGCATGCGAGCTGGGAGCAAGGCGCGGCTTGTGCGGGCCTATCGGGGACGGTGCTCTGGTGTGAGTTGGGCATGGCCCGCAGAGGCGGTGGGCGCGAGCGTTCCTCGGTGGTCCAGGGGCTGGCAAGGCTCGGGGAAGGGACTGTGGGCGACGATAGGGTGCGGCAGAGCTAGGGTGTGCTGGTTTGGCACGACGGTGTCTCTAGCGTGTTGTCCATGCTTGGCCGGCGACGACCAAATTTGGGCGGCGCGCCACTTCTTATCCAGGCTTAGGGTAGCTCCTTGATGACTTGGTTGGAACGAGGAGACACAGGGAAGAGCAGAGAGGGTCGAATAGGGGACAAGAACTTGATTAGCAACAGTATTAGTTAGGACAAAATTTCTCTGCCTGCCAACTGTTTGACACAATGGCCGCAAGAACAAAAGTTTTGAATTTTGAAAATATTTTTGGTGGAGTTGTTGGTCATATGCTTGAGCATCTGTGGTTGCTTGGGATTTTCAAATTGAACTCATTTGGGTGGTTTTTGAAAAAGTGGGATCTAGGTACATACACTTGATTCCATTTTCAAATGCCATTTAAAATTACTGTTTAAATGTTTTTGTAAGATCACAAAGTGGGCCTGGGTACATCTTTACTTGTACTAGCAAGTTGCAAAGATCCATAATTGTTTCTGTTTGAATTTGAGTTCTAGGAACACCTAAGGTCACCTAGTGGATTAAAATGGCCAAAATGACCATTTTGGTCTTATTTTTATTCTTATTTGATTTCTTTTCTTTGGATTTTATTTTTGAATGATCTAGATGATGTGGCATTAACCCTTGGATCATTTTACAACCATTAGAACAAACAAACATGGCAATTCAGAACAATTCCATATTAATGCAACACACATATGCATTCCTAAGTATTTAAATGATAAAAAAAATTTGTTAACCCTAAATTGGGTGATTTGGATCTTGATTAAAGATTTGGGATGTTACAAGGCTGAACATCCGCTCTGCCTCGGCCTTGGTGCACTTCTCAGCCATGACGAAGAGTTCGGCAGCGGTGGTGAGGCCCTCTCCTCGGATCCCTATATTTTCTTGCATCTTGACGTCCTTCACACCGTCGGAGAAAGATGTGGTGATGTTGGAGTCCGAGATCTTGGGAATTTTGTTGCAGACCCAAATGAACCTCTGTAGGAACTTGAAGAGGGTCTCTGCAGGCTGTTGGCGTATTTGGTGGAGGTCGTAGTAGGTGAGTGGGCACTCGTAGATCCCCTTAAAGTTGGAGATGAAGAGGGAGCTGAGCTCCACCCATGAGGCGATTGATTCCTTGGGGAGGTTCATCAGCTAGGTGCTGGCCGCCTCCTTCAAGCACAGGGGTAACAAATTTGCCATGGCCTGGTCATCCCCTCACACCGCTTCGACACCCATGGGGTAAAGCTAGAGGAACTCGCACGGGTTTTTGGTGACGTCATAGCGCTCCGGTGTTTCTAGGTGGAACTTCTACGGCCAGACCACGCAGCGGAGGTTCTTGGTGAAGGCGGGGTAGCCATTGGCATGGACAACCCCGCTGTTGTAACACCCTCGAATTGGCCCTATGCAAGTTTTAGCCCTTTCCGCCAAATCCGCATAGAAACGATTCAAGGACGCCCACCAGGCACTTTCGTGCGGGTGGAAAACGAAGTAATACCATTACACAACAGTCCTCGATGGGACCCACAGAACAGATATATATTCAACAACTCCATGAGTCAAGAATACAGATATAATATACAAAGATCCAAATCACCTTGAAAACGATAGAGCGTCCGACTACGAACAAGATGCAAATGGGGCTAAGAGCCATGTAGTATAACCAATGGCGTCCATAACCCTGCCCAAGCCAAGCCGGAAGGGTAACCCTGCTAACGACGTCGATCTCAAACCTGCTAAAACAAAAGGGGGTGCCGACAAAGGGCAAAAGAAAAAGAGGAGCATCAGTACTGAGGCCAGTACACGGCGAGGCTAGAATTCGGCGGCTCTCGCCTACATAGGTATTGTGGACTTAAGTGGCAGCGCAGCAGCACTAAACAACCTATAGAGACTCAGTAAAACTGGCAGCTATTAGAGAGGGATAAGAAAGACCTATTCGGATCCAACCTGATACTAACACCAAACATACCCATCCTGGTATTCCCCCTCGAGACCAAACGAGGAAGTCGGACCAAGGAACTCACACAGTTGGCAATTTTACTCATTCTGTTATAGTTGTAGCACTTACTAATCAGATATAGATAGCATGAGTCATCCTGAAGCATAAGTAGTGGGCAGTTTTAATTAACCATTCCATGGTAGTTGGAACATTTACTAGTCAGATATAATTGTCCTGAGGAATCCCAAAACCCAGCAGTTGTTGGCACTTTTATCACATTCCATTGGAGTTGCAATACTTACTCGGCAGGTATAGTTTGACACAGATCACCACAGATCCACCAGTTGTTGGCATTTTTATTATCCATTCCATTGTAGTGAAGCTGATTACTAGTCACATATTAAGTCAAATTTATAACACTACTTTAGTTATGCTTGTCTATGATCGAGATAATGTGCTCCAAGTCGTCCATAACCGCGGACACGGCTTTCAGAAAGATTTACCCTGCAGGGGTACACAAATAGCAACACAGACACGATCAACCTCGGAAAAACCAACTCAAAACCCAACGAGGCTTTCACGACAAAGCAATCACAGGATTCATAAAATATTTCAGGGGGCCACCCCACTAAGCTACCCGCAACAAAGAAGGCCGGCTCCAGAATGGACCCAGGGTTTGTGACGACGGCTGTAAACGACTGGGAACCCGAAAGTGTGACTGGGCTTGTCGATACCACGAAAACGTGGCACGATCCAAAACAATACAGGTGCTCCACGCACAATCTTAAATAAAGCAGTAAAGCATGGCATAAGTACAGGATAGTAATAAAGCCCCAAACTACTTTGTGGCCCCAAGAAATAAGAAATGAATCAAGCTCTGGCTAAGGGGATTCATGGTCCCATATGCGGATAGTGCGATAGTCAAGGAACAAGTATCAAGTACTCGGGGCCTACGGGACACAAGTGGACATGAAAAACCAAATAGCATGTATTGTCCACCGGTGCCTCTTTCATTAGTTATCCCAGCAATTTAATAGTTGTAATTAAAGACATGATCAACTCCACCACAAACATCTGCCAGCATTCCAACAACTGTGGTACTTGACAACACGAGATCGCACCTGAGCAAGCAACTACGACTCGCAAGGCCAGCTATCTACCAACACAGGTAATAGGAGGTGTCCAAGGCAATATAGAGGCTGCACGGGATATAACTGGTGTATGGAAACTAAAGCATCGCGACACGGATAGCAATAGATCAACAGGAGGAAATAAAGACTATAAATGCAAAATAGGTAGAAGGGGAAGAGATGCTCGCCTAGGAAAACACTATCGAAGATTCGTTATCCAAAGGACTTATCGATACTCGCATCAACTCAGCGGCCTATCCGTGAAGAAGCAAAACACTAAAAGAAACACCGGATGCACTATTTAATACTATGGCACAAGATCGGGCATGATGCATGGTATGGTGCATGACATGGCAAAGATGCGATGCAACTAGTCAATATTAAATAGAACCAGGGTCCCGACAATTAATTAATAGGTTCATGCTGTTTAGATACCCCGCAATTTAAATGTTGTATTAACAGGGCGAAACATGGCATCGGTTCGCTACACCAATTTAAATGGAGCCAATATAAGACTAGATTCACCCGCATATGGCCTCCATATTTAATTATGAGTGAATCGGCCTAATGCCCCCAACCGACTGAATATGTATGCGATCATGAATGATTTAATGCAACAAGTTGGTACCATATATTATAAAAATAGGAGAATGGATCAGGGTCACACATTAGGGGGTTCGGATCCGAGGGTCTCGAGGTTCGACGGGGATCGGTCTTCGGATCTTCGGGATCAGGGCTTGGAGGTTTCGGCTTCGAGTGTCCGTGGAGAACTTGGTTCGGCATAGGTGGTCGAGGGCGAACTTGTTCGGTGCTGGTAGATCTTGGGGTACCTCTTTGGCTCCACAGAGAACTAGACATCGGGGTTGTTCATGTGACGATCCTTTGCGACACATGTTCCTAGGGTGAACCAACCATCCTTGTAGTGACTACACTGTCACCATCAAACCATACAAATACATCGACCAGGGCAGCGTCAGGTGAAGCAACAGGAACCACAAGCACAAACACGCCAGCCCCATACCGCATACACTAGTAGAGAGACACAAATGAAGAGAGGCCCATGACCAGACGACGCGGCGAGTTTGCTGATGGTATGCGGGAAGTTGTGCTGGCAGGGGCGCGCGACGTGACGCGGACGACCGGTTCAACAACGAGGTGGAGCACAGCCAGGGGTGCTGCAGGGAGACGGCCGAGGGGGAGTGGAGCTTGCGACGGCGAGGCAGGGAGCACGGCCGGAGATCGAGGAAGAACGGCCGTGTCATGGCGAGGTCGCAGGGGAGGGCGCAGAGGAAGGTGAACAGAGGGGTGCCGGTGCAGGAGCCTAGCGGGACGTCGACACCGAGGCTCGGCGGCCGGGCTCGTCTAGGATGGGCGACGAGGAGCGGTCGGGGCGGCAGAGGACGGCGGTTTGACGAGGAGGGGCACGGGTCTCCGTGGGTGCAGGCGGCGGTGGGGATCCGCATGAGAGGCTCCAGCGGCCGGGAAAGAACGAAGGGGCGGCGAGGTCCAGGTGGAACCGGGGAGGCTCCGGCGACGACGGGGTCTAGGGAACGGCGCGACGAAGAGGTTGCCAAGGCATGGCCCACGCTGGCGGCGGAGGGCGGGGTGTCACAATAAGATAGCGCGGCCGGCGTCCGGGTCAAACAGCGGCGCTCGGGATTCGGCCGAAGAAGAGCGAGAGGAAGCAGATAGGAAGGTGTGGTCGCTAGTGGCGGGGTTGGGTTGGGGAGATAGAGAGGGTTGGCATGCGGAGATCGAGGGCGATAGGATCCAAGGCAGGAGCGTTGTCGGTGGGTGGGGTCGGGCGTGAGGAGCAGGCGTCGTGGGCATCTCGCCTCGCACAGGGTGAGTGCGGGATCGAGCGTCGAGGGTGGGCAGTTGACCGAGCATGTCACGCTGAAGTGCGCGGGGCCAGGCGCTGGGTCGGCTCACGCGTCGACCGCGTGCGGGATGGGGCGGTTGCGGCCGCGCGCGTTGCGTCGGGTAGTGGGTAGGTGGCTGCTGCACGGGGTGAGGTGGGGCCAGGCGGGGACCAGGTGGTTGTGGGGGCGAGTGCAGGTGGCGGCGGGGTGGAGAGAGGGAGGGAGTGGTTGGCGGTTGGTGTGGGAGAGAAGGGGTAGGATTTCTAGGGTTTTGGTTGGCGGGGTAGTAGGCTGGCTGGCTGGGCTTTTGGGCCTGGCCGGCTGCCTCCCCTAATAAAAATATTTTTTTTATTTTTATTTTATAAAACCTTTCGCAAACAATTTTTACACAAAACAAAATATTCGGAAAATACCGGGGTTTTAATTTGAAATGAAGACAGGGGATATTTAGAAAACAAATATAGGCTTTTAGAAAATAGTTTTAGACAAACATATGCATGATGATGACGATGCTCAAATGCAATGTGGCTGACATGAGCATGCGATCATGATGATGCAATGCACAAAAACACGGTGATTTTCTAGTAGTGGTTTTAGCAGGGTGCCACAGCTGTCGACGAGGAACACGCGGTTTTGCATTCCCGCCGTGGCGATTTCCGCGGCTAGGCAGTCCTCGCGCTCGCGCGGGGTGCCGCGGAGACGAGAGGGGAGATGATCTGGCAGCTGTTCACGGGAGGCGGCGAGGCGGCGCCCGGCTTGGCCGCACCCCCGTGCCAACAGGGCAGGATAGAGCCCCCAGCCCCCGGTCCTCCACCCGTGGTTCGAGCCCTCGGGCCCTCCGGTGAGATGGTGGCAGCGTCGAGGAGCTCGGCGATATGGTCGCGCCACTTCTCATGTCCTTGCTCGGCTGGCGGGTGGTCCAGGAGCTCACACACCATGCGCTTGGCGGCCTCCGGGGTGAGCAGCTCGCGGCGGCCGCAAGAAGACGTGGTGCGAGAGAGCAACGTGACGTCGGTCGAGGAGGGGGCTGGCTCATGTGACGGGCGGTAGGAAGAGCTGCCCTCATCCTCCGTCCACGGGACTTTCTCGGATATGGCCCACTGCTAGGTCGGCTCTGTCTGGGCCTTGCTCGCCGCCCAACTTTCTCGGATATGGCGCGTGTCTTGTTGCCGGCTAACATGCTACCGAGGTCGTTGAGGATCTTGAAAGCGTGCCTCAACCCCCTACCTGGCGTGCCAAATGCCGGAGATTTGTCCCACGATGGAACTAGGGTTCAACAATCCCTTGGTTTGTGAGGGGGCTGAACACGCGAGTCCGAAGAAGTCCGGCAACGGCGGCGGCGAAGCAGGTGCACGGCAGAGAGTTGACACAGGTTTTTTTACCTAGGTTCGGGACCCTCGTGAGGAGGTAAAGCCCCTGCTCCTGCTTCATTGTATTTCTCGCTTGCCTCGCGAGGTTACAATGGTGGATGAAAATCTAGGGTTTTAGATCTCTGGGATCCTTCCACCTCGAGGTAGGAGATGGGCTCCTTATATAGGGTGGCGTCAGCCCTTTCCCCATGTTCCATAGATGGGGGGGGTCATCACGGTGCCGTCCCTTGTGATCTTGGTCTAGGGGACTACTTTTTGGTGGACTCAGTCCAGCCCGTCGTGCTTCGCTCAGTCCTCCTGTAAAGAGTCCTTCATCGACGTCCTTTGTCTTTAACTAGCGCTCTCTGCTTTTTCCCTCGTTTCACTGAACGGCAACTGAGAGAACCTCCTGCCACCGGATCACCTGCCCTGGCCCTGCGAAAGGAGGGTGGACCGGGTCCTCTTTTCCAAGGCGGTTGATACGGGATGTACTTGTTGTCGGGCGGTAGCCTCCTATAGCACACCGGGTAAAACCAGTACTAGAAAATTGTTTGTTGTTTTTATTTTGTGCGTCATCATAACTGCATGCTGATGTCATCATGCCACGTTGCATTTGAGCATCATCATGACGTCATGGATATGTTTGCCTAAAAACTATTTCTCCAAAGGCCTATTTTTGTTTTCTAAATATCCTTCTCACTATTTCAAATGTAAACCCCGGTCCCCAGGATTATTTTGCTTTTCTAAACTATTTATAAAATTGTTATTTAATATAAACAAATAAGTTTTAAAATATATAGTTTTGTCCGAGGAGACAGTCTAACCGGTCAGACCAGGATCTAACCGGACCAGACTACCTACTACGCGGCGCATCCTAACTAAACCCTAGACAACGCGAAACCCTAGCCCCAATCCCCACCTAAACTAAACACTAGATATACCGCACCACACCCCGCTGTCCACGTACCCAGTCCAACCCGCGCGGCACACCCTCCCTGCCTCTCTCGCTCATGCGCAACGCTCGGCCGGTCGCCCACCCCACAACCTTGCTCACGACGCTCGTACTAGCACGCGACCCCGTCCTGTTTCCCACACACGACCCCATACCCGCACACCCCCTCGATCGACAACGCCACCAACCCCCTGGCCCCACCTCGTCTGCCCCGCTAACCCCGCTCCCCCACGCGCCCCTCTCCCCATCGCTCTTCCCCTCGCGCGATGCTCTCCTCGAGCCCGACCCCTCCCCGTCGCCATGCCCGCCCGCCTCCGACGAGCCCTGTCGCCGCTGCTCGCGGGGTCCCCTTCACCGACCCGCGTGCATCTCCTGGCCGCAACCTCCGCTCGAGCTTGCCTCTCCTCGTCCCCGCCTCCCTCTATTCCCGCGAGCGCCGCCGGTCCTCTCTGCGTCCAGTGCCTCCTGGGGCCTCCTCCTCCCCGCGTCCCCGGCCGCAGGATCCCGCTGTCCTGCCACGCCGCCCTCCTCCCTGCCTCGCTGCAGGTCGCTGCCGCTTCCCTCGCTGGCCTCGCCCCGAGCTCGCCCAAGGCACGACCCCCTCCACCGGCCGCTGGTCGCCCTCCTTGTCGTCGTTTAGGCCACCGGCCGTCGCAAGCTCTGCCTCTCTCCACCATCCGTGAGCCGGTCCGGCCGCCGCCTGCCCCAGCTGACGTCGTTCGACCTCACCGGCGCCTTCCCCGAGCCCCTGTCCTGCAGGCCGCCGCCAAGGACGCGTGCACCGTCCCCGCATGGCCTCGCCTCTACACCCTCCAGTGCACGTGTGTTGCTCCGTGGTACGACCTGGTGCCCCTCGAAGCCTCGCAGGTCCCTATCCAGGTGTCCTTGTTGTTTGTTGTTTGTTTGTTTGTTGGAGAGGGTGGTGTTGGGCTGCTAAAGCCCCGAACTAGAGAACACGCAGTCCAAGTTTGTCTCGACAAGCTCTTTGTCGGCCCATCCCAAGGAGAAAGTTCGACACCAGAAGATCATGAAGCGGTACCAGAAGACTGACATACGCAAGTCCTCCTTCACGGGACACCAGACCAGAACCTCAAGACTAACTTCACGAGACCTGAAGACGCCGAGACCCGAGTACGCCTTCAGGGATCCAATGACGGAAAGTCTTCTACGTGGACGTTAAGTGTGGCGCCCGCTAAAACCACTATTAGAAAATCACTGTGTTTTTGTGCATTGCATCATCATGACCGCATGCTCATGTCATCATCCCACATTGCATTTGAACATCGTCACATAGTTTTCTAAAACTATTTTCAAAAAACCTATTTTGTTTTCCTAAATAAGCCTCGTCTTTATTCAAATACAAATCCCGGTCTTCTCCGGATTATCTTGTTTCGTCTACCAACGGATTTCAAAAGCTCCGTTTTAAGCAAATAAAATATTTGTATTATTTTAGGGGGCAGCCGAACCGGGCCTAACCGACCCAGCCGGCCACCCCCAAAACAGCCTAACCCTAGACCTAACACAACTAACCCCAGACCCGACCGAAGCAAACCCTAAAACCAAAACCTAATCACTAGCTACCTCACCAGCTACCCCGCCAGCCACCACCCTAGCAAGCAGCGCATGCACACACTATCGTGCTACACGCCGCAATGCACCGCACGCACCGCCACCACCCCTTCCGCTTGGCCCCACCACGTCCTCGCTCGCGAGGGACGCAAACGCCCAGCCCTGCCCGCTCCCGCATGACCCAGTCGCCACCAACCCCGCCCCAGATCACATCGGGCCTGGCCCCACCCCTGCTACCGACAACCCCCACCTGCCACATTCCCGACCCTGCCCCATCCTCGCTCTTCGGCCGCACGGGAACCGCCCCTGATCCCGCAATCAACCCGGCCCCACCTCACGCTCCCCTTGCCCACCAACAGCGTGCGCCGCCCCGCTTGATTCCCCCTACGGCGCCGTCGTCTACCGCGTATCTCGCTCTCCTTGTTCCCGAGCCGAGAGTTCTCTTCCTCCCTGGTCGATGGAGGCGCCACCAGGTACTCCACCTCGCCTCCGCCGGCCGCCCTTCTCCATCGCTGACGCCTTCCACTGTCAGCAGCGCAGTCCTGATGCTAGCTTGGGCCCCGCTCGCCTCCTTCCTTAGCATGTCCTCTCTAGAAGCAAGAACCACCGCCTCCATCATCGTCCATGCCACACTGGACCGGACCGGCACCTGCGCCTCGTCCCCGCTCGTGCTCGCCTCCATCCGTCCCAGGCGTCGCCGCTCCCGGACGTCCTCGCCTGACGCCCGCGCCTCCGCAAGAACAAGCTCTGCCTGTACCCTCTCCGTTCGTATGCTTGCGTCGCCGGCTTGGGCCTCTCCACTCCGTGCCACCGCGGAGCTCCTCCGACCCCGCCATGGTCATCGCGCTCTTGCCTCGCAGGTTCCCTTCCTCCGCCTACAGCAGCCGCCGTTGCTGCGGCCTCCTCATCCTCAAGAGATGCCCCTCTAGAGCTTCCTCGATCTGGACCTCATCCTCGAAGCCCCGTCTGCTTCCGCTCTTCTCCATGGATGCACGGTACCACCTCCATCTGCAGTGCGGTCGTGCGTCTCCTGTGTCCCAGAAGTGGCAGACGCCATCCCTGACGCGTGGTCCACCTCCTTGATGGCCTCAACGACCATGTCCCGCCATGCTCTGCTCCAGGCCTCTAGCACCCCAATTGTCTAACAATTGTAATGCTACTTGTCCTAGTAAGATATTGGCTGCTTCATATATATTATTGTTGCATCATAATTATATCATGCTCATGTCATCATGCCACCTTGCATTTGAGCATCATATAAAACCCTCTTTCTTTTGGCTCTTCTCTCACATGCATTATTAATTGTATTTGCCTCTTGATATTATATTTGGCTATTGATATATTGTTCAAATGCCCAAGTTGAGTTGGGGGCATATCTCTTATTTCCATTACACCACCTTTCTCTTCCACCACCCTACAATTCCACCATCCCATTATCAATGAGCTTGTCTTTCTTTTTCTTTGATATTTTAATTCTAGCTCATGTAGTTTGGGGTGGATTAAATCCTCTAAATTCTTGTGCTTGGTTTTATCTCCATTTCTTGGATATGCATAGAGTAATGCCATAATATTCATATTGTCTTCACAAAATAAATAATGGCATTATTATTTTGCATGGGCCATGCACAAGTCTTCACCACCTTTCTCTTCTTTGGTTTTTCTTTGGGTTTTATGGATCCTAACTTTGGAAGATCACCTCCTACCACTCCACCATCCCCATAACCTCAACCATATATTTTTATTTTATTTATTTATTCAAGCATGATCATATGAGCCTCATTCCACCCATTTCCTTTTCTTCCTCTTTCTTTCTAGTTTCTCCTCCACATTAGCTCATCCAAGTTCAAGCACTAAGGTTCTTCTTGTTATGATCTCTTAAACCAAATTAAATTCAAAATATCTGAAACCACCAACCTAGCTATTTACTCTATCTCTCTTACTCTCCCTCTCTCTCTAACCTGCTGAGCAACCACCTGGCCACCCTCTCCCTGGCCCACACCCAGCCATCTAACCCCTCCCTAACCTTAGCTCCAAACCCTAACCCGAGCCATGCCATCTAAACCTAGCCTAGCTAACCCTCCCTCTCTTCTCTCTCCCGGCCGAGCCAGCCCCACAAGCCACCACGCCGCCTGGTCCACCTGCAGCCCCTCCTCTCTGCAGCTACCTGCCCCAGGACGAGCCCTAGCTCACCCATGTGCTCGAGGAGAAGGAGGAAAAGGTGGCACCCGAGCCACCTTTTTACCTGCCGTGCCCACCTGCCTCTCCTCTCTCTCCCTCTCACTTTCCCCTCCTCCTCACGTCTCTGGCCTCGCCCAGATCCGCCCCAGAGCATCCCCCTCCTTCCCCTTCTTTCTCCCCGACCACAACCCCTGCCGCCGGTTGCCGCCAGCGACCACCGCGCCCCCGACGTTCCTGACCGTGAGCACGACGTTGAGGTGGCCCAGGAGACCGAGAACCGTCCACTACAGCACCCTGTACCTGCCGTTGCGAAGGAGAAGCCTCCAGTTCCGCCAGATCCTCGCCGCCCGATGCAAAACCCTAATCGCTGGAGCGCCTGCATAACCGACGATCCACCACTCCTCGCTCCGATCAGAGCCCGCCCTCGAGCCCGCGGTGAGACCCTCGACCTCCCTGACAACCTCCGCTTCGCCGACGCCACCTAGCGCCGCCGATCGTTTCGTCGAACGGCCGTAGTGCGCCAGAGCTCGCCGTCATCTGCAGCGTCCCGCGTCGTATTGAACCCTAACTAGGTCGTGCTCACCTCCCTGTCAGCTCCCCTAGCACCGCCGCACTGGTTAGCCGCCTCCGCGCGCAATCCCGCGTCCCAGGATCGATCCCTCGCCCCGCGCCGCGCGCCGAATTCGCGTCAGACCGAGAGGAAGAGAAACAGTACTGGGTTGTGGTCATCTTGCAAAAAGCCCCCCACCTTTTTGTTTCTCGCAACCCGCGCTCCTAGCGGCCCTACCTGCCAGCCACCCTGACCATCTTGCATAAAACCCCTCGGCTTTTCCCGGCTGCAACCCGCGCTCCAGCCGCCAGCCCCACCTGTCAGCCCCTGTCTCCCTCGCCGCTGTCACGTGGGCCTGCGCCAGTTGGCCCACCCCACAGTCTCAGTGGCTAGGCGAGCCCGCGGTGACAAAAGATTTCTCCCGCGCGCGTGGCCCAGTCAGCACCAGGCCCACCCGTCAGTGACTGGGTCTGAGCTCGCCTAGGTATAAAAAGTTTTTCCCTGTGTTTGTTTTTATTCAAATCTTTTTCAAATTAATTTAAATTGAAATTCTTTTCAGATTCAAATAATTTTTAAAATACAAATCCAAATAGTACAAATAATATATGCTTTGGAATCAGAAAAATGTGAGGAATTCAAATACGCCCTTCAAAATGTATTTTGAACACTTTAAATTTCGAGATGATTAAAATTACAATAAAATGCCCTTTCCTTATTTAATTAACAACTTTTGTTTTATAACTCCAAATTTGACAAATAATATGTCTAAATCGATCAGCGCGACGAGCCCGTTCTATTTATGCAGTCCTTGTTCTGAATTGAAACATGCATCATGTTGTCATTTAAAATCTGAACTGTTTATGGCAATAAAACTTGGTTAAATGAATAATAAAATGTTTTATTTCTTGTATCCACACCTCACCTTTGCCATGCTACTTTAATGCCATGTAATTGTGCATCATTCATCATGGCATGCTTGGTTGCTTGTTGCATTTCAATTCATATGCTTGCGCATTTTATTTATGTTGGCCCTTGTTTGTTTGGTTCTTCTTTGAATAGATGCCCAGCAGGAGAATTACCAGGATTCACAAGAGTATTACCCAGATCCATCTCTCGCTTCAACTGAGCTGCCAGGCAAGCACTACCACATGCTTGCATACATACAGTACCTATTGCCTCTATCTTATTCTTGCATCATTGAGTCGCGATTGCATTAAATTGAATCCCAACTACTGCATAGCCTTTACTTTTAAACCACACTAAGCTTGTTCCGGTCCCATGAGCCATTACTACAGGAGTTGTTTGAGCCATGCGAGTCGTAGAAAATCATGAGTAGGGTATGTGAGTGTCTGATGGATCATGAGATACCTAAACAACATAACCTGAGTAGTAATGGGATAACTAATGAAAGAGGCACCGGTGAGCAATATCTGCTATTTGGTTTTTCATGCTCACTTGTGTCCCGTAGGACCCCGAGTACTTGATTCCTGTTCCTTGACTATTCGCACTATCCACATCCGGGAGGCCTTATGGACCCCTCTGAGCCAGAGCTTGATTCATTCTTATTTCTTGGGGCCACAATTAGTTTGGGGCTTTATTACTATTCTGTACTTATGCCATGTTACTGCTTTATTTAAGATTGTGCGAGGAGCACCTGCACTGTTTTGGATCATGAGACGTTTTCGCTGTATCGACAAGCCCAGCCATATTTTCGGGTTCCCAGTCGTTTACCGCCGTCCACACAAACCTTGGGTCCGTCTCGGAGCCGGCCAACTTCATTGCGGGTAGCTTAATGGGGTGGCCCCTGAAAAATTTCTGAATCCTGTGATTGCTTTCCCGTGAATGCCTCGTTGGGTTTTGATTTGGTTTTTCCGAGGTTGATCGAGTGTGTGTTGCTATTCGTGCACCCCTGCAGGGTAAATCTTTCTGAAAGCCGTGTCCGCGGTTATGGACAACTTGGAGCATAGTTTCTCGATCATAGACAAGTATAACTAAAGTACCGCTTTTAAATTTACTAAGTACTTGACTAATAAATAGTGCAATACTCATGGAATGGTTAATAAAACTGCCAACGGATGATGGGGGTTGTTCGTCCGCTTCCTTGTTGGTAAGCGAGGAGGAGGATGGATCTCTTAATTATACTGTTATAACTGTTGTTCTTAATTCACGGACTTCCGTCTATCATTGGTTAGGCGGAAGGTTAGCGAGTCTCTATAGAATTGTTAGGTATTATCTTTTGCTGCAATTGCGTCACCCCAGGTTGTGTCCCCTTTAGTGGCATCAAGACTTGCTGAGTACCCCTAGGGTCTCACACGATAAATTGTTTGATTCAGATGAACAGGTGTACCTGCAAGATGGATACTGGGTGGAAGAGACAGATGATGTTGGCAACGATCATTCGGTGTAGAGATTCCGGGAACGGGGATCCGTGTGATCTGTGGGCGGGATGTGTTTATTTATGGGGCATCTTATGCCAATTTGCTTCTTATCCGTACTCGGATCTTGTTTTCCGCTTCCGCCTGATACTCTGATGTGTGATGTATGAGGAGCTATCCTAAATTATTATATCTATCTAGAACATTTGGATCTTGCCGTATGGCGTTGCTATATTTCTATTTCTTTTAGATGGAATGGCTCTGAGGACTGTTGTATGTGGCTTGCATACATACTCACTTGTGTATGTAGTTGATCCCTTCGCCTGCCGATTACGCCGCTCGTTCTTGTCCCGTTGTTTGAAAGTGGTTAGGACGGCCGAAAGGTCTACCGTGAGTGGCCCTGGGCCCCGCCGTACTATTTTAACCACTTTCGTTCATCCAGGCATTAACTAAGAGCGTAATTCACCGAGGTAGTTACAATTGGTATCAGAGCCATCCCGCCCTTCAGGGTCTCAGCCAAAATGGTCGTTGTCAGTCTAGCAAATATTTTGGTAGTTATGTATACTAGGGAAAAACAAACGTGAGAGTAGGAATGCTTCCATATTTCTTCTTACCCACCCACCCACCCCTTTCTGGTAAGGAAGTGTAACGTTTTCAATCCTCTTCTTAAAATTCAAACTAGGATTCACGTGTTCTGGGTTCCGTAGTACCATAGGTTATGTTTGTGTGTGTGTGTGTGTGAATTCCTTGTCTATCTGTTGCATCCAAATGTTATCACTATCTGCCTTTGGTTATCAACTGTTGGTACATTCCCTGCCGACAGTCCTTTGTAAACCGACGCGATCTATTCTGATTCGTTGTACACCGATGCGATCTATCTTACTCTTTGTATCCGACGTTATCTTGTTGGGGTGTTCGTTTCCGTAGTTACCAATCTTTAGGTTCCTCTTAAGAAGAAGTTGTTGGGATATGTGTTTTACTGATTCATGTGCGGAGTAATGATTTGAGTGCGGGATGGAGCCGCGACCATGCCACTACTTTTGTCATTTGCTTTTGTATATTGAAATAGTAGAGTTACTAATCTTGATTCGTTAAGTGGTTTTGCGCATATAGTGGTATTTTAATGCCGAAATTTGCGAAAAAAATTTCTTTGTTAGTTTGTATACCACACTCCTTGTTCAGTCGTGTGTGTTATGCTTAATATCTTCTGGTTGCCTTGAACTTTGTTGATATTTTAATATCATCTCAGTGAATTGCATTCCTTAATCTTGATTAATTCCATTTTGGTACTATTTTGGATTATTATCATTCTCCATCAGGGTACTGACTTGTGTTTTATATCAATCACAGGATGGCACCACCACGCCGTTCTGAGGAGGATATACCACCTGAACTTGGGGCCGCTTTGGCAAGTATTGCAAATGCTTTGGGCACTATGCAGCAGAACCAGCAGCGCTTCGAGGAAAGCGTGAGGAGGAATGAGTTTGCTCCGCTACCTCCACCTCCCAAGCGAGGAGAGATCAAGAGTTTTCTCAAGTTCAACCCACGTCAATTCGAAGTGTCTGATCAGCCACTTGATGCGGATGATTGGCTTCGTGAAGTGTCAAGGTTGCTGATGACTACGGATGTTCCCGAGCAAGAATGGGTCAAGTGTGCTACTCACCTTCTGAAGGGAGATGCAGCTCTCTGGTGGGAAAATTACCTCAAGGCAGATCTTTCTAGTTTTCAGCCTACTTGGGAGCGGTTCACTACTGCTTTCAAAGAGCAATATCTGTTAGAAATTGTCATGGAAAGGATGAAGGAAGTGTTTCTCAACCTCAAGCAGGGCACTGACAATGTCAACACCTACATCAGAAACTTCATGAACCTTTCTCGTTATGGTGGCGATGAGATCTCTGATGACAAGAAGAAGCAAAAGAGGTTTCGGCAAGGCCTCAATGCTTCCATCAAATATGCAATCACTCATGCAAGGCCGACATCTTTCCTGGAACTTCAACACACAGCTCTGTAGGAAGAAGAAAGTAGGCAAGTGTTTGAGGAGTCAAAGAAACACAGCCGTGATACAGCAAGCTCTTCTGCTATGACAGCTCCTTCTAAGAGTCGTGTCTAGGTTCCTAACACCCCACTGTCGCTCCCTGCTCCACCAAGACCTTCAAGCTACGCACCAAGGCCACCAAACTCCTTCACTGCGGCTCCCAGGGGCTACAACCACAACTATCCTGGAGCGCCTGGCGGAGTCCCTGGCTACGTTGCTCCACATCCACCTGGTGCTCGCTATACTTGTGGAAACACTAGGCATCAGCACTGGAATTGTCCAATGAACAACAAAGCTCTTCCACCACCACCTCCAAGACCTGCAGCAAGTGCTCCTATGATTCGTGCACCTCCACCTCGGGCTCTTAACATCAACACTAAGCCGGGATCTACGGTTGCTCGTGCCAACTGTGTCAACGCCGCTCAAGCTGAGCATGCTCCTGGAGTTGTCATGGGTATGCTTCCTGTTAACTCAGTTCCTGCACGAGTTTTGTTTGATTCTGGTGCTTCACATTCTTTTGTTTCTCACAAGTTTGCTCATGAGCAAGATCTGGCTATGGTTCCTTTATTGCATCGTCTTGTGGTACAATATCCTGGGTCAAACATGAGGGCTGCTCATATCAGCCATGGCAATCAAATTGAGATTGGTGGTTCTTCTTTTCCGGCTTCCTTAATTATTCTGGGCAATTTTGACATTGATGTTATCTTGGGCATGGATTGGTTGACAGCAAATGCAGCTGTGATTGATTGTGCTGAACGTTCGGTTTCTCTGAAAATTCCTGAAGGCCATATAGTCTATTCTCCAAGTCTGACTCCTGCAATTCAGCTTTATTCTTTGGCGGCTCTGAATGATGATGCTATGGAAGGTATTCAGAGTGTTCCTGTAGTTTGTGAGTTTCCATATGTCTTTCCTGAAGAGTTGCCAGGTATGCCTCCGGATCGTGAAGTTGAGTTTGTCATTAAACTTGAACCTGGTACCGCTCCTATCTCCAAGCGGCCTTATAAAATGGGTCCTGCTGAGTTGGCTGAACTTAAGCGTCAGTTGGATGAACAAGAGAAGTTGGGTTTCATTCAGCACAGTACTTCTTCTTGGGGTAGTCCAACCATCTTTGTGAAGAAGCGAGACAAGACTGATAGACTTTGTGTTGACTATCGGGCACTCAATGCTAAAACAATCAAGAATAAATATCCCCTTCCGCGGATTAATGATCTCTTCGATCAGCTAGCTGGAGCTGTGGTATTCTCTAAGCTTGATTTGAGAAGTGGTTACCATCAAATCAAGATCCGCAAGGAAGATCTGCCCAAAACAGCTTTCACCACCCGCTATGGCCTGTATGAGTACACGGTCATGTCTTTCGGTCTCACCAATGCACCTGCCACCTTCTCGAGGCTTATGAACTCGGTTTTCATGGAGTATCTTGATAAGTTCGTTGTGGTCTATCTGGATGACATTCTAGTCTATTCTAAGTCAAAAGAAGAACATGAAGAACACCTTCGTTGTGTCCTAAACAAGCTTCGTGAGAACCGCCTGTATGCAAAGTTCTCCAAGTGTGAGTTTTGGCTGCCTCAAGTCACCTACCTTGGTCACGTCATCTCTGCCAAGGGCATTGCCATCAACCCAGAAAATATTAAGACAATTATGGACTGGCTTCCACCCATAAATGCCAAAGAAGTTCGGAGTTTCCTTGGTTTGGCCTGTTACTGTCGTCGATTCGTTCAAAACTTCTCAAAGATTGCGAAGCCTCTTACCGATCTCCTCAAGAAAGGCAAGAAATATCTTTGGACTCCTGCATGTCAAGCAAGCTTTCAAACACTCAAAGAGAAGCTCACTTCCACACCAGTCTTGGTTCCTCCAGATACATCAAAGCCTTTCCAGATTTTCTGTGATGCTTCATTGCAAGGATTGGGTGCGGTCCTTATGCACAAAAAACAAGTTGTTGCTTATGCCTCTTGTCAGTTGAAGACGCATGAGATCAACTATCCTACACATGACCTCGAACTCGCAGCAGTTGTCTTTGCTTTGAAAGTATGGAGGCATTACTTGCTTGGCAACCGTTGTGAGATCTTTTCTGATCACAAGAGTCTGAAGTATATCTTCACACAGCCTGATCTCAACCTTCGTCAGAGGAGGTGGATTGAAACAATCAATGATTTTGATTTGACCATCAACTACACCCCGGGCAAAGCCAATGTCATGGCAGATGCTCTCAGTCGAAAAGCTTATGTCAACAATCTCATGGTGGAAGAACAACAGCCTTTCTTGTGCGAGGAATTCCGCAAGCTCAACCTTGAAATTGTGGATCAAGGTTATCTTCTGAACCTTCTAGCAACACCTCTCTTGGAAGAAAAGGTCCGTTCCATTCAGCTTGGGGATCCTTACACTAAAAAGATCATCTCCAACATTCAACTTCCGAAGTATGAGTCTTTCCACGTAGATGACCAAGGCACTCTTTTCTTTGAACACCGGATGTTTGTTCCGAACTACCCGGGTTTAAGAGAGAAAGTTCTCAAGGAGGCGCATGATTCTGTTCTTTCTATCCACCCTGGCAGCACTAAGATGTACATGGACTTGAAAACACAATATTGGTGGCCTGGTTTGAAACGATATTGTGCCAAGTATGTCTCAGAGTGTGATGTGTGTCGCAGAGTTAAAGCTGTCCATCAGAAACCTTCCTGTCTTCTACAGCCATTGAAGCCTCCGGAATGGAAATGGGAGAAAGTTGAGATGGACTTCATCACTGGTTTTCCAAGGTCGCAGAAGGGCAACAATGCAATCTTTGTTGTCATTGACAGGCTTTCCAAAGTAGCTCACTTCTTTCCAGGCAAGGAATCAATTTCTGCAATTCAGTTGGCTGAGCTCTATATCAACAGAATTGTTTCTCTGTATGGAGTTCCTCTTGAGATCAGCTCAGACCGTGGAAGCATCTTCACTTCCAAGTTCTGGGGAAGTTTCCAAAATGCTTTGGGAACAAGGCTAAACTTCAGCACAGCTTACCACCCTCAGTCGCAAGGACAAGTTGAAAGGATCAATCAGATTCTAGAAGATATGCTTCGTGCTTGCGTTATCTCTTTCGGCATGAAGTGGGAAGAATGTCTTCCTTATGCTGAATTCTCTTACAACAACAGTTTCCAGAAAAGTCTAAAGATGGCACCATTTGAGGCTCTCTATGGTCGCAAATGCAGAACTCCGATTGGTTGGTCGGGCGCAGGTGAAACAATATTGTTTGGTCCCGACATTGTAACTCAAGCGGAGGAGAAAGTTCACATCATTTTTGAAAACCTGAAGATTGCTCAAAGTCGCCAGAAGAGCAATTATGATAGAAAGCACACAGCCATGGAGTATGTCCCTGGTGATCTCGTTTATCTTCGTGTCACTCCCATGAGAGGCACGCACCGTTTTGGTATCAAAGGAAAGCTGGCTCCTAGATACATCGGTCCTTTCAAAATTCGTGGAAGAAGAGGAGAAGTTGCTTATGCTCTTGAGCTCCCTGAACAACTCAAAGTCCATGATGTTTTTCACATCTCTCAACTCAAGAAGTGCTTCAAGGATCCCGGCAGGACCGTGGACCATGAACTCATTAATCTCCAAGAAGATCTGTCTTATCAAGAACACCCCACAAAAATCCTTGAAGTCGCAGAGAGAAGGACTCGCAACAAGTCCATCAAGTTCTGCAAGGTGCAGTGGTCGCACCATTCCGTTGATGAAGCCACCTGGGAACGTGAAGATGAGCTCCGTGCCAAGTATCCTACCCTCTTTGAATCTTCTTCTTAGAATCTCGGGGCGAGATTCCTGTTTAGTGGGGGAGAGTTGTAGCACCCCAATTGTCTAACAATTGTAATGCTACTTGTCCTAGTAAGATATTGGCTACTTCATATATATTATTGTTGCATCATAATTATATCATGCTCATGTCATCATGCCACCTTGCATTTGAGCATCATATAAAACCCTCTTTCTTTTGGCTCTTCTCTCACATGCATTATTAATTGTATTTGCCTCTTGATATTATATTTGGCTATTGATATATTGTTCAAATGCCCAAGTTGAGTTGGGGGCATATCTCTTATTTCCATTACACCACCTTTCTCTTCCACCACCCTACAATTCCACCATCCCATTATCAATGAGCTTGTATTTCTTTTTCTTTGATATTTTAATTCTAGCTCATGTAGTTTGGGGTGGATTAAATCCTCTAAATTCTTGTGCTTGGTTTTATCTCCATTTCTTGGATATGCATAGAGTAATGCCATAATATTCATATTGTCTTCTCAAAGTAAATAATGGCATTATTATTTTGCATGGGCCATGCACAAGTCTTCACCACCTTTCTCTTCTTTGATTTTTCTTTGGGTTTTATGGATCCTAACTTTGGAAGATCACCTCCTACCACTCCACCATCCCCATAACCTCAACCATATCTTTTTCTTTTATTTATTTATTCAAGCATGATCATATGAGCCTCATTCCACCCATTTCCTTTTCTTCCTCTTTCTTTCTAGTTTCTCCTCCACATTAGCTCATGCAAGTTCAAGCACTAAGGTTCTTCTTGTTATGATCTCTTAAACCAAATTAAATTCAAAATATCTAAAACCACCAACCTAGCTATTTACTCTCTCTCTCTCTCTTACTCTCCCTCTCTCTCTCTAACCTGCTGAGCAACCACCTGGCCACCCTCTCCCTGGCCCACACCCAGCCATCTAACCCCTCCCTAACCCTAGCTCCAAACCCTAACCCGAGCCATGCCATCTAAACCTAGCCTAGCTAACCCTCCCTCTCTTCTCTCTCTGGCCGAGCCAGCCCCACAAGCCACCACGCCGCCTGATCCACCTGCAGCCCCTCCTCTCTGCAGCTACCTGCCCCAGGACGAGCCCTAGCTCGCCCATGTGCTCGAGGAGAAGGAGGAAAAGGTGGCACCCGAGCCACCTTTTTACCTGCCGTGCCCACCTGCCTCTCCTCTCTCTCCCTCTCACTTTCCCCTCGTCCTCACGTCTCTGGCCTCGCCCAGATCCGCCCAGAGCATCCCCCTCCATCCCCTTCTTTCTCCCCGACCATAACCCCTGCCGCCGGTCGCCGCCAGCGACCACCGCGCCCCCGACGTTCCTGACCGTGAGCACGACGTGGAGGTGGCCCAGGAGACCGAGAACCGCCCACTACAGCACCCCGTACCCGCTGTTGTGAAGGAGAAGCCTCCAGTTCCGCCAGATCCTCGCCGCCCGACGCGAAACCCTAATCGCCAGAGCGCCTGCATCACCGACGATCCGCCACTCCTCGCTCCGATCAGAGCCCGCCCTCGAGCCCGCGGTGAGTCCCTCGACCTCCCTGACAACCTCCGCTTCGCCGACGCCACCTAGCGCCGCCGATCATTTTGTCGAACGGCCGTAGTGCGCCAGAGCTCGCCGTCGTCTGCAGTGTCCCGCGTCGTATCGAACCCTAACTAGGTCGCGCTCACCTCCCTGTCAGCTCCCCTAGCACCGCCGCACTGGTTAGCCGCCTCCGCGCGCAATCCCGCGTCCCAGGATCGATCCCTCGCCCTGCGCCGCGCGCTGAATTCGCCTCAGACCGAGAGGAAGAGAAATAGTACCGGGCCGTGGTCATCTTGCAAAAATCCCCCCACCTTTTTGTTTCTTGCAACCCGTGCTCCTAGAGGCCCTACCTGCCAGCCACCCTGACCATCTTGCATAAAACCCCTCGGCTTTTCCCGGCTGCAACCCGCGCTACAGCCCCCAGCCCCACCTGTCAGCCCCTGTCTCCCTCGCCGCTGTCACGTGGGCCTGCGCCAGTTGGCCCACCCCACAGTCTCAGTGGCTAGGCGAGCCCGCGGTGACAAAAGATTTCTCCCGCGCGCGTGGCCCAGTCAGCACCAGGCCCACCCGTCAGTGACTGGGTCTGAGCTCGCCTAGGTATAAAAAGTTTTTCCCTGTGTTTGTTTTTATTCAAATCTTTTTCAAATTAATTTAAATTAAATTTCTTTTCAGATTCAAATAATTTTTAAAATACAAATCCAAATAATATAAATAATATATGCTTTGGAATTAGAAAAATGTGAGGAATTCAAATATGCCCTTCAAAATGTATTTTGAACACTTTAAATTTCGAGATGATTAAAATTACAATAAAATGCCCTTTTCCTTATTTAATTAAAAACTTTTGTTTTATAACTCCAAATTTGACAAATAATATGTCTAAATCGATCAGCGCGACGAGCCCGTTCTATTTATGCAGTCCTTGTTCTGAATTGAAGCATGAATCATGTTGTCATTTGAAATCTGAACTGTTTATGGCAATAAAACTTGGTTAAATGAATAATAAAATGTTTTATTTCTTGTATCCACACCTCACCTTTGCCATGCTACTTTAATGCCATGTAATTGTGCATCATTCATCATGGCATGCTTGGTTGCTTGTTGCATTTCAATTCATATGCTTGCGCATTTTATTTATGTTGGCCCTTGTTTGTTTGGTTCTTCTTTGAATAGACGCCCAGCAGGAGAATTACCAGGATTCACAAGAGTATTACCCAGATCCATCTCTCGCTTCAACTGAGCTGCCAGGCAAGCACTACCACATGCTTGCATACATACAGTACCTATTGCCTGTATCTTATTCTTGCATCATTGAGTCGCGATTGCATTAAATTGAATCCCAAGTACTGCATAGCCTTTACTTTTAAACCACACTAAGCTTGTACCGGTCCCATGAGCCATTACTACAGGAGTTGTTTGAGCCATGCGAGTCGTAGAAAAGCAGGAGTAGGGTATGTGAGTGTCTGGTGGATAATGAGATACCTAAACAACATAACCTGAGTAGTAATGGGATAACTAATGAAAGAGGCACCAGTGAGCAATATCTGCTATTTGGTTTTTCATGCTCACTTGTGTCTCGTAGGACCCCGAGTACTTGATTCCTGTTCCTTGACTATTCGCACTATCCACATCCGGGAGGCCTGATGGACCCCCCTGAGCTAGAGCTTGATTCATTCTTATTTCTTGGGGCCACAATTAGTTTGGGGCTTTATTACTATTCAGTACTTATGCCATGTTACTGCTTTATTTAAGATTGTGCGAGGAGCACCTGCACTGTTTTGGATCGTGACACGTTTTCGCTGTATCGACAAGCCCAGTCATATTTTCGGGTTCCCAGTCGTTTACCGCCGTCCACAGAAACCTTGGGTCCGTCTCGGAGCCGGCCAACTTCATTGCGGGTAGCTTAATGGGGTGGCCCCCTGAAATATTTCTGAATCCTGTGATTGCTTTGTCGTGAATGCCTCGTTGGGTTTTGATTTGGTTTTTCCGAGGTTGATCGAGTGTGTGTTGCTATTCGTGCACCCCTGCAGGGTAAATCTTTCTGAAAGCCGTGTCCGCGGTTATGGACGACTTGGAGCACAGTTTCTCGATCATAGACAAGTATAACTAAAGTATCGCTTTTAAATTGACTAAGTACTTGACTAGTAAATAGTGCAATACTCATGGAATGGTTAATAAAACTGCCAACGGATGATGGGGGTTGTTCGTCCGCTTCCTCGTTGGTAAGCGAGGAAGAGGATGGATCTGTTAATTATACTGTTATAACTGTTGTTCTTAATTCACGGACTTCCGTCTATCATTGGTTAGGCGGAAGGTTAGCGAGTCTCTATAGAATTGTTAGGTATTATCTTTTGCTGCAATTGCGTCACCCCAGGTTGTGTCCCCTTTAGTGGCATAAAGACTTGCTGAGTACCATTAGGGTCTCACACGATAAATTGTTTGATTCAGATGAACAGGTGTACCCGCAAGATGGATACTGGGTGGAAGAGACAGATGATGTTGGCAACGATCATTCGGTGTAGAGATTCTGGGAACGGGGATCCGTGTGATCTATGGGCGGGATGTGTTTATTTATGGGGCATCTTATGCCAATTTGCTTCTTATCCGTACTCGGATCTTGTTTTCCGCTTCCGCCTGATACTCTGATGTGTGATGTATGAGGAGCTATCCTAAATTATTATATCTATCTAGAACATTTGGATCTTGCCGTATGGCGTTGCTATATTTCTATTTCTTTTAGATGGAATGGCTCTGAGGACTGTTGTATGTGGCTTGCATACATACTCACTTGTGTATGTAGTTGATCCCTTCGCCTGCCGATTACGCCGCTCGTTCTTGTCCCGTTGTTTGAAAGTGGTTAGGACGGTCGAAACGTCTACCGTGAGTGGCCCTGGGCCCCGCCGTACTATTTTAACCACTTTCGTTCATCCAGGCATTAACTAAGAGCGTAATTCACCGAGGTAGTTCCAAGGCCCATCTCTAGTAAGCCGCGCGTCTGCACTAACAACCTCAACTCCTTGTCTCGGGTGTATGCGTGTATGTAGTGTTGTGTGCTTGTGTTTGAAGATGTTCGTACGGTGTGGCGACGATGACTATGAAGATGGATTGGTGGTGACATTGTTATGCTACTACTCAGATACAAGACCAGAAGATGGATAGGACCCTCCCAAGATCGACCGATGTCAAGATCCCTGCGTCGAGTATAAGTGCATCCGAAGATCGAACCCTGGAGTCCGAAGATCGAGACCGATCCCGCCGGCCTCAAGACCCCGAACCTGGAGGCCGTCTTCACGACGTCAAGTTCTACTTCACGGATCTAATGACCCGAAAGCCAATCCCGGACGCGGAGACCACGGATGCGACAACATCTACTCTGTTGTCCGAGAACGTTCCCGCCAAGACCAATCCCTATCGAACCCTGAACGCCCAGAACCAAGATCTTCCGAACCCAGAGGTGTGATCCTAAGCCTCTATTTTTATAATATGACATATACTTGTCGCATCATTAAATCATCATGCTTTCATACATGTCATCTGGTGGGTTGGGTTAAATAGTCGATTCACCTAAATTAAATATGGAGCCTATATGCGGGCTATTCTAGTCTTATTCCGGACTCCATTTAAATTTGTGTAGCAAACCGATGCCATGTTTTGCCTTGTTAAGACAACATTTAAATTGCGGGGTATCTAAATAACTGGAACCTATTAATTGAATTGTCAGGACCCCGGTTCCGCTTAATACTGCCTAATTGCACCGCATCTGCATCATATCATAATCATGTCGGATCTTCTGCCGTAGTATTAAATATTGCATCCGGTGTTCCTTCTAGTGTTTGCTTCTTCGCGGATTAGGCCGATGAGTTGATGTGAGTATCGACAAGTTCTCCAGATATGATCCTTCGGCAGTGTTTCCCAGGCGAGCATTCTCCCCTTTCTACCAATTTTGCATTTATAGTCTTTATTTCCTCCTATTGATCTATTGGTATCCGTGTCGCGATGCTTTAGTGTTACGTACCAGATATATTCCGTGTAGCCTTTATACTGCCTTGGACACCTCCTATTACCCTTTGTTTGGTAGATAGATGGTCTTGCGAGTCGTAGTCGCTTGCTCAGGTGCGATCCTGTGTTGTGAAGTACCACACAGTTGTTGGAATGTTGTCATATGCTTTGCGGTGGGGATGATCATGAATTTAATTACAACTATTAAATTGCTAGGACAACTAATGAAAGAGGCACCGGTGGGCAATATATGCTATTTGGTTTTTCATGTCCACTTGTGTCCCGTAGGCCCCGAGTACTTGATACCTGTTCCTTCACTATTCGCACTATCCACATCCGGGAGAGTCTATGAATCCCCCTTAGCCAGAGCTTGATTCATTTCTTATTTCTTGGGGCCACAAACTAGTTGGGGGCTTTATTACTATCCTGTACTTATGCCATGTTTTACTGCTTTATTTAAGATTGTGCGTGGAGCACCTGTACTATTTTGGATTGTGCCACGTTTTCGCGGTATCGACAAGCCCAGTCAAACTTTCGGGTTCCCAGTTGTTTACAGCCGTCGTCACAAACCCTGGGTCTGTCTCGGAGCCGGCCAACTTCGTTGCGGGTAGCTTAGTGGGTGGCCCCCTGAAATAATTTATGAATCCTGTGATTGCTTTGTCGTGGAAGCCTCGTTGGGTTTTGATTTGGTTTTTCCGAGGTTGATCGTGTGTGTGTTGCTATTTGTGCACCCCTCCAGGGTAAATCTTTCTGAAAGCCGTGTCCGCGGTTATGGGCGACTTGGAGCACAGTATCTCGATCATAGACAAGCATAACTAAAGTAGTGCTACAAATTTGACTTTATATGTGACTAGTAATCAACTTCACTACAATGGAATGAATAATAAAAGTGCCAACAAATGGTGGAGCTGGGGTGTATCGTGTCATGTTATACCTGCCTAGTAAGTATCACAACTCCAATGGAATGAAATAAAAGTGCCAGCAACTGCTGGGTTTGGGATGTCACATGCTAATTGTACCTGACTAGTAAGTACTGCAACTACAACTAAATGGTTAACTAAAACTGCCCACTACTTATGCTATCAGGATGACTCATGCTATCTATGTCTGACTAGTAAGAGCTTCAACTATAATGGAATGAATAAAACTGCCAACTATGTGAGTTCCTCGGTTTGACTTCGTCGTTTTGGTATCGAGGGGGAAATGCCAGGATGGGTATGTTTGGTGTTAGTATCAGGTTGGATCCGAATAGGTCTTCCTTATCCCTCTCTAATAGCCGCCAGTTTTATTGAGTCTCTATAGGTTGTTTAGTGGTGCTGCGCTGCCGCTTCAGGCCACCATACCTATGTAGGTGAGAGCCGCCGAATTCTAGCCTCGCTATGTACTAGCCTCAGTACTGACGCTCCTCTTTTTCCTTTGCCCTTTGTCGGCACCCCTTTTGTTTTAGCAGGTTTGAGATCGACGTCGTTAGCAGGGTTACCCTTCCGGCTTGGCCTAGGCAGGGTTATGGACGCCATTGGTTATTCTTCAGGGCTCTTAGCTCAATTTTCTTCTTATCCATACTCGGATGCTGTATTGTTTTCAAGGTGATTTGGATCTTTGTACTGTATATCTGTATTCTTGACTCAGTGAGTCGTTGCTGTATATATATCTGTTATGTGGGTTCCATCGTGGACTATTGTGTAATGTTATTACTTCGTTTTCCACCCGCACGAAAGTGCTTGGTGGGCGTCCTTGAATCGTTTCTATGCGGGTTTGGCGGGAAGCGCTAAGATCTGCATAGGGCCGATTCGAGGGTGTTACACCAAGATAACCCACATGGAAAACCGGAGGCCTCGTTCCCAGAGTCCGAAGAACGAACCCGAACCCCGTCGAACCCCGAGACCCCGGATCCAAACCCCATTGTGTGACCCTGATCCGAGTCCTATTTGATAAATTGCCATACATATACTTATTGCATATTAAATTGTACATGATTCCATACATACTTGCCATTTGGGTGTACTTTGTCGGTTCACCTCACAATTGAATATGAAGGCTATATGCGGGCTACTTTTGTCTTATCTCGACTCCATTTAAATTTCTATAGCGAACTGATGATATGTTTTACCTTGTTAAGTCAATATTTAAATTGCGGGGTATCTAAATAACTTAAACCTCCTAATTAATTGTCGGGACCCCGATTCCGCGTAATATTGTCTAATTGCACCACATCTTTGCCATGTCATGCATCATACATGCAGCATGTCTGATCTTCTGTTGTAGTATTAAATAGTGCATCCGGTGTTTCTTTTAGTGATTTGCTTCTTCACGGAATAGGTCGTTGAGTGGATGCAAGTATCGACAAGTTCTTCGGATATGTATCTTCGGCAGTGTTTCCTAGGCGAGAAATATCCCCCTTTCTACCTATTTTATATTTATAGTTTTTATTTCCTCATGTTGATCTACTGCTAGCCGTGTTGCGATGCTTTAGTTTCCGTACCATTTATATCCCTTGCAGCCTCTATATTGCCTTGGACACATCCTATTGCCTGTTTTTGGTAGACAGTTGGCCTTGCGAGTCGTAGTTGCTTGCTCAGGTGTTAGGTCGAGTCATCAAGTTCCACCGTTGTTGGGAGGTTGACAAATGCTTAATGGTGGAGATGGTCATGATTTTAATTACAACTTGCTAGTTAAATAATGGAAGTGGATATAATTAATAAAGAGGCACCGGTGAGTAATAGTTGAGATTTGGTTGTTAACCGCCCACTTGTGTCCACCTAGGACCCGAGTTCTTGACACCTGTTCCGAGACTGAGCGTGCTAATCACATGTGGGGTGTCTGGGCGCCCCTTCGACTTATTACCTGATTTCAAAGTACTGTACTGGGGGCCACACACTAGTTTGACATTTTCATGCCACGTTATGCCATGTATGCCATGTTTATTATCTGTTGCTCGATGAGCGTTTACTACTATATTGGTTAGGATGTGTGTCGTTATGTTGAGGATTATACCTATGGCCTCTGATCTCTCGGCCGATCTCGCAACCTTTGGGTCCATCTTCGGAGCTCGGCTGACTTTGTTACGGGTTGCTTATTGGGGTGGCCCCCATGTACTTGCTTTGGGTCTAGGAAAGCATCGTGTACGAAGCCGCACCAACATACCGATGGAAGTATGTTAATTGATCTGACAAAAAGGGTGGAAGTACATGTGCAAACTTTGGTGCACCCCTGAAGGGTTAAATCTTTTAGAAAAGCAGTGTCCGCGGTTATGGATGACTTGGAACACAGTTTCTCGATCGTAGACAACTATAACTAAATTTTACTATTATAATATGACTTGTATCTGATATGACTAGTAAGTTGGATAACCAACATAGAAAGAATGAATAAAAGTGCAAACTGTGTCAGTTTCCTCGGCAGGACTTCCTTGTTTGGTCTCGAGGGGGAAATACCTGGATGGGTATGATTGGTGTTAGTATTTGGTTCTGCATAGGTCTTTCTTATCTCTCTCTGATAGCTGACAGTTGTATCGAGTCTCTATAGGTTGTTTAGTGCATGCTTCGCTGCCGCTTCAGTCCACCATAATTATGTAGGCGAGAGCTGCCAAATTCTAGACTCGCCATGTACTGGCATCAGTACTGACCGCTCCCTTTTTCCTTTGCCCTTTGTCGGTACCCCTTTTGTTTAGCAGGTTTGAGATCGACGTCATTAGCAGGGTTACCCTTCCGACTTAGCCTAGGCAGGGTTATGGACACTATTGGTTATTCTTCAGGGCTCTTAGCACCATTTGCTTCTTATCCATAGTCGGATGTGTATCATTTTTAAGGTGAATTGGATCTTTGTATTGTATATCTGTATTCTTGACTCTTAGAGTCGTTGTTGTATGTATATGTTCTGTGGGTTCCATTGTAAACTATTGTGTAATGGTATTACTTTGTTTTCCACCCACACGCAAGTGGCTGGTGGGCATATTTGAATCGTTTCTATGCAGGTTTGGCAGGAAGCACTAAAATCTGCATAGGGCCGATTCGAGGGTGTTACAAAGTGGTATCAGAGCCCAGCAGTTGCGATACCCCACTCATCGAGCCTAGAGGATAACCTAGCTAACAGCCGATGTAGAGTGTCAAAACTATTTTGCAAAATCGGTTGGATAGATCTGATTAGGTATGTTTTTACTCCTTTCCCCTATGATATTCTCCTCTTACATCTGTGTGTTTTAATCTTCTCTCTTACCTTTCTCCGAGTCCAGGATTTCTCGTGGTTGAGTTTCCGTCGCACCTTCAGTGTTTCGATTCCTTCTTGCAACGGTGCTTCAACATTTGGTCTTCATGCTATCTGACGAATTTTTCATCTATTGTACCTTTCAGTGGAACCAAAATCCACTAAAAAAATCTTTGTATCTTCCGGTGCTTCCTTTGCGATGACATCATCTGTATCAGATTTGGGAAGAGCTTACATCACTCCTTTGTTTACAAACCTCGCTTGTCGAGATCTTCAGTCTAATTCCGAGAATGGGTTGCATGCTTTCTACTGTATGTGCGGAGTAATATTTTGGGTGCGTGATGGATTGGCCCTAATGTCGACTACTCATTCTATTTTCTTTTGTACACTAAAGTAGATTAGCTGGCACTTTTTCTCCTCTCACAGATGTTAGAGGTGGCCTTATCTTTTGTTGACTTTAACTTTGTCCTTTGTTCTCTAGAGTGTTCTATCGATGAACGTGAGCAACACCCCTTGTTGGTGGTGTCTCCAACTTCAAGATGGAGCAAGAATCTTGTTAGTGGTGTCGTGAAGATCTACACGAAGCGAGAAGATGCAGACTGACAACCTTCTTCCCCGTACCATGAGGCGGATCTCGAGGGTGAGATCCATTGTTAGTGGTGTCAAATTGTAGCACCCTGGGTAAAACCACTACTAGAAAATCGCTTGTTGTTTTTATTTTGTGCATCATCATGACTGCATGCTCATATCATCATGCCACATTGCATTTTAGCATCATCATGACATCATGCATATGTTTGCCTAAAAACTATTTCTCGAAAAACCTATTTTTCTTTTCTAAATATCCTTCTCGCTATTTCAAATGTAAACCCCGGTCCCCGAATTATTTTGTTTGTCTAAACTATTTATAAAAGTGTTTAGTAAAATAAACCAAATAAGTTTTAAAATATATAATTTTATCCTGGGAGGCAGTCTAGCCGGTCAGGGCAAAGCCCAACCGGGCCAGACTACCTAATACCCGTCCCATCCAAACTAAACCTTAGACCACCTGAAACCCTAACCCTAATCCCCACCTAGACTAAACCCTAGATCTACCGCACCAGACCCCGCTGCCCACCTACCCAGACCAACCCGCGCGGCACCCCCTGCCTCGCTCACTCACGCGCAACGCCCGCGCGGTCACCCACCCCATGGCCTCACTCACGTCACTCGTACTAGCACGCAACCCCGTCCCGTTTCCCGAACATGATCCCATCCCCGCACACCCCCTTGACCAACAACGCCACCAACCCCTGGCCCCACCTCGTCTGCCCCGCTAACCCTGCTCCCCACGCCCCCTCTCCTCATCACTCTTCCCCTCCCTTGTGTGATGCTCTCCTCGAGCCCGAGCCCGACCCCTCCCCGTCGCCATGCCCACCCACCTCCGATGAGCCATGTCGATGCCACTCACGGGGTCCCCACCACCCACCCATGTGCATCGCCCGACCGCAACCTCTGCTCGACATCGCCTCTCCTATCCCCGTCTCCATCTATTCCCTCTCAAACTAGGCCTGCGCCCCGCTATATTCATATAGCAACCACACGATACAACTGTTGGGCAGCAGCACAATCAAGCCCAAAGCAAAAAAAGAGAAAGAAAAGAGAAACGAAAGCCAACAATGGCAGATCGACTAAACAAGGGAGACCCACAAACGTTGCGCCCTCCAGCGATGTACCACAACGAACCTAGCATTCTGGAGCACCGCGTACCCAAGTAACGCCTTCAAGAAGGGGCGCGACGGTGACGACACTGTTACCCGGAGTAGGCCTAGGGGTTTCCCCTAGTACTCGGAGGAGAGCGGAATAGGGTACACCCGACGCCCTCCAGGAAGGAACGGTGGCACCCGCAGGCGTCACCGCGTCGGTGCCAGACGAGCCAACATGGATTTCTCCCGACCCCCCAAAAACCACTCCCAGACACTCACAAATGCTCCACCACACTTTGTCGCCCACCAACATGCGCCACCACGATCGTGCCGCCGCCCTTGCCATCTCCCTGAGATCAAGAGCACGAGGCCTAGAGGAGTATGATAGCACCGCAGAAATCTGAGGTGCCAGCAGCACCACCGGCGGGACGGAACTACCTCCACCGTGTCACGGTAGCCGACCGGACGTGGTAGTAGGGTCACACCAGGCCCCACTAGGCCTAGATTGGGCCCGCAAAGCCCCCACTACCTTGCTGTAGCAGGCCAACAGCCCCGCCACCACCACCCAGATGTCCACGAGCGCTGACCTCCACCTCCGGGATCCCCTGAAGCAACTCAGCGTCCGGCCCGCTTGGACCCATATGGGGATTGAAGGGCCCAGATCTGGGCCGAGCGGGCGCCGCCGCCAGTCTTCACAGGGGTTGCTACCAATGACTGCGCCCCGCGCCGTTGAGCTCTCAACCGGCATCGAGATGCCCCACCACTGTGCCGAACCACCGCCAGTGAGGAACACCGCCGCTGGCCAACCCTCCCATGCCGAGTCCCGAGCGCGCGGGGAGAGGAACGCCCACCACCGCCGGCACCGCGCGGGCAACGCCCGGCAGCGTCCACCGGTGACGGCGGGGATGGGGAGGTTGAGGAGGCGCTGGGGAGGGAGGTGGACGTGCCACTCCGATCGCCCGCGCGGGGAGCGACACGGAGCGGAAGACGGGTCTCTTCCCCTCTATTCTCGCGAGCACCGCCGGTCCTCTCTGCGTGCAGCACCGCTCGGGGCCTCCTCCCCCTCCCCGCATCCCCGGCCGCAGGAGCCCGCCGTCCTGCCACACTGCCCTCCTTCCTGCCTTGATGTATGTCACTGTTGCTTCCCTCGCTGGCCTCGCCCCGAGCTCGCCCAAGGCATGACCACCTCCGCCGGCCGCTGGTCGCCGTCCTTGTCATCGTTCTGGCCACCGGCCGTCGCAAGCTCCACCTCTCTTCACCATCCGCGAGCCAGTCCGGCTGCCGCGAGCCCCAGCAGACGTCGCTCGACCTCATCGGCACCTTCCCCGAGCTCCTGTCCTGCAGGCCACCACCGCCGCCAGGGACACGCGCACCATCCCCGCATGGCCTCGCCTCTACACCCTCTAGTGCGCATGCGTCGCTCCGTGCTACGACCTGGTGCCCTTCGAAGCCTCGCAGGGTCCCTATCCAGCTGTCCTTGTTGTTTGTTTGTTGGAGAGTGTGGTGTTGGGCTGGTAAAGCCTCAAACTAGAGAACACGTAGTCGAAGTTTGTCTCAACAAGATCTTCATCATCCCATCCCAAGGGAAAAGTTTGACACCGGAAGATCATGAAGCAGTACCAGAAGACTGACAGACACAAGTCCTCCTTCACGGACAACAAGTTCGACGACACCAGACCGGAACCTCAATACCTACTTCACGAACCCGAAGACGCCAAGACCCGAGTACGCCTTCAGGGATCTGATGACCGAAGGTCTTCTACATGGACGCCAAGATCACCCACATGGAAAACCAAAGGCCTCGTTCGCAGAGTCCGAAGATCGAACCCGAACCCCATCGAACCCTAAGACCCCAGATCCGAACCCCAATGTGTGACCCCAATCCGAGCCCTATTTTATAAATTGCCATACATATACTTGTTGCATATTAAATTATACATGATTGCATACATACTTGCCATTTTGGGGTACTTTGTCGATTCACCTCACAATTAAATATGGAGGCTATATGCAGGCTACTTTTGTCTTATCTCTGCTCCATTTAAATTTATGTAGTGATCCGATGATATGTTTTGCCTTGTTAAGTCAACATTTAAATTGCGGGATATCTAAATAACTTAAGCCTCCTAATTATTTGTCGGGACCCCGATTCTGCTTAAAATTTTCTAATCACACCGCATCTTTGCCATGTCATGCATCATACCTGATCTTCTGTCATAGTATTAAATAGTGCATCCGGTGTTTGTTTTAGTGCTTTGCTTCTTTACAGAATAGGTCATTGAGTGGATGCGAGTATCGACAAGTTCTTCGGATATGTATCTTCGGTAGTGTTTCCCAGGCAAGTAATCTCCCCCTTTCTACCTCTTTTGTATTTATAGTCTTTACTTCCTACTGTTGATCTATTGCTAGCCGTGTTGCGATGTTTTAGTTTCCGTACCATTTATATCCCTTGCAGACTCTATGTTGCCTTGGACACATCCTATTGCTTGTTGTTTGGTAGACAGTTGGCCTTCCGAGTCATAGTTGCTTGCTCAGGTGTTGGTTCGAGTCATCGAGTTCCACCATTGTTGGGAGGTTGACAAATGCTTAATGGTGGAGATGATCATGGTTTTAATTACAACTTGCTAATTAAATAATGTAAGTGGATATAATTAATGAAGAGGCACCGGTGGGTAATAGTATTGATTTGGTTGTTAACCGCCCACTTGTGTCCACCTAGGACCCAAGTTCTTGACACCTCTTCCGAGACTGAGCGTGCTAACCACATGTGGGTTGTCTGGGCGCCTCTTCAACTTATTACCTGATTTCAAAGTACTGTACTGGGGGCCACAAACTAGTTTGACGTTTCCATGCCATGTTACGTCATTATGCCATGTTATGACATGTTTATTTGTTGCTTGATGAGCGTTTACTACTGTGCTATTTAGGATGTGGGTCGTTATGTTGAGGATTATACATATGGCCTCTGATCTCTCAGCCGATCTCGCAACCTCTGCATCTGTCTTCGGAGCTCGGACGACTTCGTTACCGGTAGCTTATTGGGGTGGCTCCCATGTACTTGCTTTTGGTCAGGGAAAGCATCGTGTCCAAAGCCCCGCTGACATACAGATGGAAGTATGTTAATTGATCTGGCAAAAAGGGTGAAAGTCCATGTGGAAACTTTGGTGCACCCCTACAGGGTTAAATCTTTTCGAAAAGCCGTGTCCGCGGTTATTGATGACTTGGATCATAGTTTCTCGATCATAGACAACTATAACTAAAGTTTACTGTTATAACATGACTTGTATCTGATATGACTAGTAAGTTGGATAACCCCCATAGAAAGAATGAATAAAAGTGCCAACTATGTGAGTTTCCTTGGCAGGACTTCCTCGTTTGGTCTCGAGGGGGAAATACCAGGATGGGTATGATTGGTGTTAGTATTAGGTTGGTTTCGGATAGGTCTTTCTTATCTCTCTCTGATAGCCGACAGTTCTATCATGTCTCTATAGGTTGTTTAGTGCATACTTTGTTGCCGCTTCAGGCCATACCTACGTAGGCGAGAGCCACCGAATTCTAGACTCGCCATGTACTGGCCTCAGTACTGACCGCTCCATTTTATCTTTGCCCTTTGTCGGCACCCCTTTTGTTTAGAAGGTTTGAGATTGACATCGTTAGTAGGGTTACCCTTCCGGTTTGGCCTAGGCAGGGTTATGGACGCCATTGGTTATTCTTAAGGGCTCTTAGCCCCATTTGCTTCTTATCTGTACTCGGATGTGTATCATTTTTAAGGTGAATTGGATCTTTGTATTGTATATCTATATTCTTGACTCTTAGATTCATTGTTGTATATATATGTTCTTTGGGTTTCATCGTGAAGTATTGTGTACTGGTATTACTTCATTTTCCACCCACATGCAAGTGCCTGGTGGGCATCTTTGAATCGTTTCTATGCAGGTTTAGCGGGAAGCGCTAAAATATGCATAGGGCTAATTTGAGGGTGTTACACCTCCGCTCCACGCGGTGTAGTCACCATTCTACCCTGGACACACTCGGGGGTATCCGAGGTTCGGGCGCACCACATGAGGCCACAACAGCCTCCTCGGGGCGGTAACATCGCGAAGCTCATTCGGGCCCTGCCCCTAGAGGGACGTCCTTCCTCTTGAAGGTATCCCACCTCATGAAGGCGAAAGCCCTCAAGCTGCTGGGCCCGTCTAGCATGGATACGTGGCACCCCGGATGCTAGGGCTCCGATAGAGTAGCACTTCCACCCTGACCCCCTTCCTCTCCCCTAGCCGCCGCCTGCCATACCGGCCCTCCCCGGTGCCGTTCCGGCCACCAGATTCTCCGGCCGTCCCCAGGATCTTCTTCCCCAATCATCCGGGTACCTTCTCCTCCGATTTCCTCCTCCAATGAGTGAGGGTAAATCCCCCACTATCATATTTTTTATAGATGTTGTTGATTGTTGGTGGAACTTGGTCCAGAAGTTGCCTTTTGTTTCATATGCATGCTAGAAACCATAGACTAGCAATTCCTTTGCCCGATATGTGCTGATGCTATCAATATGGGGTAGTTCTGAAAATTTTCGCCATGGCCGGATTATCCGCCCCGCCTGTGGATTGTTTTTCTACTGTTTTTAGCACTCCTCCTGGACTTGTGTGTGTCCTTATCTACTTGTTATCCATCTTATTCACTGCACAGGTGGCTCTCGTGCTACTCAAACATACAAGTGTCATCCTCGTGCTTGTCATTTTAGACCCGATGGTGAAGGTGGTCTTGTTGACGAGGTTTAGTTGCATAGGCGCAAGAGAGAGGATGAAAGGATGGCTGAACATGCAAGGAAAGAAAAGGCCACTCAGGCAAGTTCCAAGAGGAAAGGTAAGCAAACTAGGGTCAACTATAAGGCGATGGATGTCATTACTTACTCCTCTATTCGTCAGCGTGATCTGTATGTTGAGGCTGAGCGTGATGAAGATCTTGGGGATTCCTGTTTTTGGTGTACTGATCATAAGTTCATCTTTGAGGACGTATGTTCCTCTCTCAAGATATGTCCTATGTGTCCCATGGTTTTGTCTGAGGCTAAGGAGAAGGCCCACCTTCTTGATGCTTTGGTTGTGACTAAGCGGATGGGACTGCACCATCTCAGGACTCTTCAGTGTTCCTATGACTCGGTTATGGTGAAGAAATTCTTCTCCACTCTTGTGATTTGTGGCGATGACCTACGCACTATGAAGTGGATGACTGATGACACACTTATTCAAGCTAATTTCCAGGTATTCTCTCATGTGCTTGGCTATCCCTTCAATGGCCGGTATCGTACTTGTGGGCATCGTATCATTACTCCCATCAAGCGAAACAAGGACACTTTGCTTTCTCCCTATTGTGGTCCCAATGGTGCTATGGGAAAGGTCGCAAGTCTCTACCCACTCTACGCTCAGCTAGTCAGTGTTTTTTTGACTCTAACACGCCTAGTGGGGGCAACAATGATAGCATTTGTGGCCACCTTGTTCAGTTGCTTGCTTTTGCTCATGAATGTGCCAATGCTGAAGATCCTCATGTGAGTTACCTGATGGATGTGATGGATTTTATTTATCATGAGATGATTGATGCCATGTTCAATGGGCTCTCCATTCCTTATGCTCCTTATATCATGATGCTAATCCAGCACATGCTTCATCTTGGGAACTTCAACTATGATGGTGAGCATAAAGTGAACAAGATTTCAAACAAGTCAAGGAAGACCTCCCATATCTCTTCAGCTCAGAGGGTTTCATGAGAGATGCTTGTTCTAGTGGGCGGAGGCCCCCTGTGCCGTCTGTTGCCCGTGAGGTGAAGCAACTCAATTAGTTCCAGCGGAATGTTCTGTGCATGGGTATAGACACTCACAAGGGGCGAAATGAGGCCTAGTGGCAGCACCATGATTTATCTCACACCCAGCAGGTCATACTCCACCATGTCTCAGGGGCACCATGCCCACCTCCTACTCCTACATCTCCCACACAGTATGCTTAGTGGAACACTTCGGGCACCAACTATGGAGATCTTAATCGTCACTTGTTCCCTGATGTCTACGCACTTCTATTCTTGTAGACAGTTGTTGGGCCTCCAAGTCTAGAGGTTTGTAGAACAGCAGCAAGTTTTCCCTTAAGTGGATCACCCAAGGTTTATCGAACTCAGGGAGGAAGTGGTCAAAGGTATTCCCTCTCAAGCAACCCTGCAATCAAGATACAAGAAGTCTCTTGTGTCCCCAACACACCCAATACACTTGTTAGGTGTATAGGTGCACTAGTTCGGCGAAGAGATGGTGAAATACAAATGGTATGGATAATTATAAGTGGTAGCGGTGATAGAAGATAGCTTGATGGTGTGGAAGAGACTAAAGGTAAACTGGAATAAAGATGGAAGCAAGCAAACATGTAATAGATCTAGTTGCAAACGAAGCTTCAATGCTTAGAAACAAGGCCTAGGGATCATACTTTCACTAGTGAACACTCTCATATAAATATATTCTCTTTATGATACTCCTCTTAACTACTCTCCGGTTGAACACTCTAATCGATGGTAGGGCTATAACAGCACACCTCAAAGTCCAGCTTTCCCATCTAGAAAACCCCACACTGTCACCTTGAGTACTAGATGAGTCCAACAAACACCACAATTTCATAAAGACATCCGACTCCAAATATAACTCATAATAAGTATTTGTAATCTCTAGCCTAAGTGCCACTATGGTGTGCACGCTGTCACTTTCACACACATGGGGAGAGCAGAGATCTATTAAAGCACTTGAGTAGCAAGGTAGATCTATAGATTACAAGCTCATGATCACAATATGATCATGCATAGAGAGAGAGATGAACACATAGCTACCGGTAGAACCCTTAGCCTCGAGAGAGAACTACTCCCTCCTCATCATGGGAATCAGCAATGGTGATGGAGATGGTGGTGGAGATCGATGGAGATGGCTCCGGGGGCACTTCCCTGTCCCGGCAGGGTGCCGAAACAGAGACTTTCCGTCCCTCGAATCTCCCCTTTCGTGGCAGCGGCGCTGCGGAACTTTTCATGGATTTCTGATTGACGACCTAGGGTTTTTTCCTCGGGGGGGACTTTATAGGCGAAGGAGGCAAGGTCGATGGCCGGCCAGGGGGCCCACACCATGCCTTAGTGCGGCCAAGGGGGACCCGCGCCTAGGGGTGGTGTGGCCACCCTGTGGCCTCTCTCCGACTCTCCTTCTGGCTCCTTAAGTCTTCCGGGAAAATAATAAGTTTGGCTTTTGTCCCATCCAATTCCGAGAATATTCATTTTCTGACTTCCTAGAACCAAAAACAGCAGAAAACAGGCAGCTGACACTGTGGCTCTTGTTAATAGGTTAGTCCAAGAAATCATATGAAAAGTACTCCAAAGTTGGAACAAAACACAAGAAAGTAGATAAAACCAAGCATGGAACATCAAAAATCATAGATACATTTGCAATGTATCAACATCCCCAAGCTTAACTCCTGCTCGTCCTCGAGTAGGTAAGTGATAAAAAGAAAGAATAATTTTTGAGGTGACATGCACCATCATAAACTTGATCAAAGTATTTGTAAAACATTTGAAGCTGGGATCATAGTACTTCAATCATGACATGAAAGACAAAGTTCTAGCAATAAGACAAAGAAACTATGTTGCAACATGAAAAGGCACAAACAAATGATTCATGAATAACAATGCATTGCAAGACGTTTGTTTTATTTCACATAAAGAAAACATAGCATAATAGTATTCATCTTGTCCCTCAATTGAGTAGAAAATATAAATGCATAGGACACCTTCAAAGTTCATAAGAGTGACTAGATACAAATAGTTTAAAACAAGCAATATCAAGTTATGCATCAATCAACTAGTCTTGGGACAATGCACATAAAACTATGAATGCCCACTATGCTCTCAAAGTAGGTGCATAAAGGTAAAGGTGGAGACTCAATATAATGGTGGAAGAAGGGCCTTCATAAAAGGAAGTACGGATTCAAGTCTCATAAAGAGCTTTGAAAAATTATGGTACTTATAGCTTTCAGCTCTCATTGCCCCTATCATAAGCATCTTGAAGTGATTAAGGTTAAAGTGAACATACTATGGTGTACATGCTTGACGAAGTATAAGTTAGAAATCTCATGTCCCTTGAATACGAGGGCCGCTCCTCATGCTACTCAAGTTTAGTCACTGGTAAGTTCTTGTCATCGTAAGTACATATGTATCATAGAGAACCGCCAACGGGGTACCCCTTGCCCGAGGATACAGAAGAATTCCCATATCAAAATGACAAGGCAAGCAGACAATGAGCATCTCAGCAGTCTTCTTATTTACCATGGGAATATGGTGCTTTTTCTCTCTTTCCTCTTTTCATAATATCTTTTTTTTCTCTTTTTCTCTTTTTTCTCAATATAGGACTCTTTTTTATAAGAAGAATATTTCATAGACAGCTCATTATGGTTACGCTGCAGGTTTCCATCATGTTAGCATGGATTAGACCAGTGGCCCAGGCGTTTCTATAACACATATACATAACTCCATGGACTTACAAGCTCCCCTTTCATTTCACACCGACGACATCCATAGACAAAAGAGCATGATATCAACTAGGTACAAGTACCAAGTGCAATGTTGAAAGTGTTCCCCATGAAAGCATGGTTCTGCTAATCCCCACCAAATAAGTGCAAGCATATACAACATAGACGACACAATGGTTCAAGTTTATTAAGAGCAAGAAAAGTAAAGTGTGCCATCAAGTTCGTGAGAGCTTTAATCACTAGTTTTCCCATAACAAGTTTAATTTGGAAGGTAAACAAAAGCATGAATATACTTGGAATAGCGTAAGCTAGTAGGTAGGTATGGTGGACTCTTTGGAATAACTTGGTTTAGGGAGTTGGATGCATGAGTGGAACTCATACTTGGTTGTGGAGGCTAGCAAAAGACTGGGAGCGACCAACTAAGAGAGCAATAATGGCCATAATCATGCAGAGCGACAAAAGATCATTGATCAAAGCATAACGTGATACTACAAGTTGAAAACTAAAGGATCATAAAGGCTATGGTGACTTGAGATAGTCATAACATGGTGTGAGCATGCGCCAATTCAACCCAAATAAAGCATCAAAGGAGAATACCACTATACTATGCTTTAATATGCTAAAACAACACATTATTCATCCAAGACACATTAAGCAATCTCAATTGTTTATAACAAGTCATGCTACAACAAAGAATACTAAGCATTAAGCCAAAAAAATATCAAGCATGGCATGACAAAGCATAGGCCACAGTCAAAAACAAGCTCTCTTTACCACTTAAGCATGAACTTTTCCTACTCTTTTCCAATCCAAACCAAACTATTTGAATACCAATGTATGAAAGAGGGGGTCCAACCAATTTATTCAGCAAACTCAGAAAACCAAGCAAACAAAAAACCAAAACAAAAAATAAGACGCTTCAAGAACAACACAACTGTGCATTAAACAATAAAAATGAAGCGTTTGGAAGAAACCTGAAACTTTTATTAATGAAGAGGGGGATGCCTTGGGCATCCCCAAGATTTGACTCTTATACTTCTTGGATATTTCTTGGCGGTGACATGCGTGGCATCCCCAAGATTGAGCTTTAGTCCATCCTTCATCTCATTACTCGTTCCTTCCATACACCTGAAATTTTTCCTTCATACAAAACTTCACACAATCTTTATTAGCAACATTAGTGCACTCAAGATAATAAGTCTTAAGGTTCAGTTTTAACACCAAATAAACTTCCATTAGAACACTATCTACTGAAGCGCTTCCCTAAAAAAGCTCAATTCCCTAAAAGAACCCAAAAAGGAACCAACAAGAAGCAAATGCAGAAAATGGCAGAAATCTGTCAAAACAGACCAGCAGGTAAAGATGATTTTTTTTGAAGACCTTATGTTGCTCAAATAAAAAAGTGTTGAACTAACGAAAGTTAGATAACAACCTGGGGCATAAATACAAAAAATCAAGCCTCAAAAAGTCTTACAGAGATTTTACACGAATTTTTACGGTGAAGCATAAAAATCTGTTTCGGGACAACAACTTTCCCAATCATTACTTCTCTCTCATTAGAGGTTACTCTTGGCACAAAAAGCAAATAAAAAGGATAAGGAGCGGTTATTACTGAAATAATAACTTCCAAGACTCATCTAAAACTTTTGGGTTATCTCCCAATAAGTACTTTTATTTAACGACTTTAAGTTAGGCATGATAGTTTGAGAAGATGCTCACATAGAAATATAAATTGAAGTAAAAGAGAGCATCAAGAAGCAAATTCAAAGCACATTTAAGTCTAACCCACTTCCTATGCATAGGAATCTTGTAAAGAAAAAAGTAATGAAAGCACAAAGCAACAAACATAGTAAAGAAAAACAAGTGCAACTTCAAAATTTTCAACATAAAGAGGGGAAACTTAATATTGTTGTGATGCATAAAACCATGTTTCCCTCTCTCATAATAACTTTCAGTAGCATCATGAACAAAATTGACAATATAACTATCACAATAAAGATTCTTATCATGAGCCACATGCATATAATCAGTATTACTCTCCACATAAGCATAGTCATTCTTATTGATCGTAGTGGGAGCAAATTCAATAAGATAGCTATCATTATTATTCTCATCACCATAATCATCAAATATAGGAGGCATATTGTAGTCATAATTAATTTCCTCCTCAATTGTAGGTGGACTGAAAATATCATACTCATCATTGTAATCATCATATATTGGAGGTTTGGTATCATCATAAGCAATAGAATAGCTATCTTCCAAAGGTGGGGAACTAAAAAGATCATTTTCATAAAAACTAGCTTCCCCAAGCTTAGACTTTTCCATAGCATTAGCAATAATGGTGTCCAAAGAATTCATACTAACAACATTGCTATTAGCATGCAAATAAAGTTCCATAGGTTTTTTAATTTTCTCTTGAAACACTTCATGTCCTAACTCAAGATAAATACTATAAAGCTCTCTAATTTTGTTGTTGTTTTCCACTAAGCCTAACTAGTGAAAATAAGAAAAAAAAGACAAAATTGCAGAATCTAAAGGAAATAACTTCGAGCACTCACACCAGAGGATGTGAGTACCTTTTACCTTACCTCCCCGGCAACGGCGCCAGAAAATAGGCGTTTGTCGTGGGAGGTTCTTCTTCTTTAATCCTCCGGTGTTAATACCTTTTACATTACCTCCCCGGCAACGGCGCCAGAAAATATCTTGATGTCTACACACTTCTATTCTTGTAGACAGTTGTTGGGCCTCCAAGTGCAGAGGTTTGTAGAACAGCAGCAAGTTTTCCCTTAAGTGGATCACCTAAGGTTTATCGAACTCTGGGAGGAAGTGGTCAAAGATATTCCCTCTCAAGCAACCCTGCAATCAAGATACAAGAAGTCTCTTGTGTCCCCAACACACCTAATATACTTGTCAGGTGTATAGGTGCACTAGTTCGGCGAAGAGATAGTGAAATACAAGTGGTATGGATAAATATAAGTGGTAGCGGTGATAGAAGATAGCTTGATGGTGTGGAAGAGACTAAAGGTAAACTGGAATAAAGATGGAAGCAAGCAAACATGTAATAGATCTAGTTGCAAACGAAGCTTCAATGCTTAGAAACAAGGCCTAGGGATCATACTTTCACTAGTGAACACTCTCATATAAATATATTCTCTTTATGATACTACTCTTAACTACTCTCCGGTTGAACACTCTAATCGATGGTAGGGCTATAACATCACACCTCAAAGTCCATCTTTCCCATCTAGAAAACCCCACGCTGTCACCTTGAGTACTAGATGAGTCCAACAAACACCACAATTTCATTAAGACATCCAACTCCAAATATAACTCATAATAAGTATTTGTAATCTCTAGCCTAAGTGCCACCATGGTGTGCACGCTGTCACTTTCGCACACATGGGGAGAGCAGAGATCTATTAAAGCACTTGAGTAGCAAGGTAGATCTATAGATTACAAGCTCATGATCACAATATGATCATGCATAGAGAGAGAGATGAACACATAGCTACGGGTAGAACCGTTAGCCTAGAGAGATAACTACTCCCTCCTCATCATGGGAATCAGCAATGGTGATGGAGATGGTGGTGGAGATCGATGGAGATGGCTCCGGGGGCACTTCCCCGTCCCGGCAGGGTGCCGGAACAGAGACTTTCTGTCCCCCAAATCTCCCCTTCGGTGGCGGCGGCGGCGCTGCAGAACTTTTCGTGGATTTCAGATTGACGACCTAGGTTTTTTGCCTCGGGGGACTTTATAGGCGAAGGAGGCAAGGTCGGTGGCCGGCCAGGGGGCCCACACCATGCCCTCGCGCGGCCAAGGGGGACCCGCGCCTAGGGGTAGTGTGGACACCCTGTGGCCCCTCTCCGACTCTCCTTCTGGCTCTGTGAGTCTTCCGGGAAAATAATAACTTTTCCTTTTGTCCCGTCCAATTCCGAGAATATTCATTTTCTGTCTTCCTGGAACAAAAAACAGCAGAAAAAAGGTAGCTGGCACTGTGGCTCTTGTTAATAGGTTACTCCAAGAAATCATATGAAAAGTACTCCAAAGATACATTTGCAATGTATCATTCCCCACCTTTGAGAGGGAGCCTACTCCTCCGGCTGATGATGATGAGGAAGATGAAGAGGAGGACGAGGACGAGGATGAGGAGTGATTCCTTGGGGCATTAGCATCGCTCTTCTTCCTTTTTTGCGTTTCAATGCCAAAGGTGGGAGAAATAGTTCTATTACGCTATCGTGGATTTGCATGGGTCGGGCGCAAGCATTTGTTTGCTCTTTTTATCGTTTCATTTTATCCTCGCTTGTGCCCATTTTACCATCGAACTTTAAATTTTTCTACTTGGTTTGTATGAGACTATGTGGTTTGTGTGGTACTTTGGATTTATCCCGGTCATCACTCAAATTATTTTTATGGATTTATCTCTCGGGAAGTATGGATTCATCTAGATGCCATGGAATTATGGTGTTATCTCTATGTATGCATCCAAATGGTATTATGCCTCGAAGTCTCAATGAGTGATGATTATATTGGCAATCTCTATATTATTGAGGACTTCATCCCCTCGGTGGTATGATGATTTTGTCTAACCCATCTTTGTTTGTAGTTTTCAAGTCAATGAAAACTCATGTACCTTCTTGTGTGCATTTGTATTCAAATGCAAATTCCTTATATGCACACATTTAGGAGGAGTCTTATTCATTCTTGAAATGATGTTGTTAGTAGGACCATTATTGCAAATCCTCGTATTGTCATGTAACACAAAAAGGGGGAGACTGAAAGAACATTTCCTGATCTCTAGTGTTTTGTGTGTTAGATAACAATACCAAGGAATATTTAATGTGTGTTGAGTTCTACAGATAATTGCCTATATAAAAAGCAGCCAAAACAGAGTTTGGGGGTGGATTATCCGCCCCTGTCAAGGGCCGGATTATCCACCCTAGCTCAAGCGACAAAGGTGGACAAGGCGTGTCATGATGTATGGGCGGCCGTCTTTCCCTCAGATTGTCTGGCCAGGGCCAGAGTTTTTGCCCAGGCCGGATAATCCACCCCCTGAGGGGCCGGATAATCTGCCCCCCCCCAGGATTTTTTCAAAGGGAGCCAATGTGCATCATGCACTAAGGGTGGCGGATTTCCCCTCGGAAATCCGTCTCTAGGGAAGAGGTTTTACCTCGGTCGGATAATCCGGCCCCCACTTGGGTCGGATAATCCGGCCCCAAATTATCCAACGGCTATGTTCTGGCAGGGGGTATAAATACCCCAATTGCTTCTCCTATCAGATCTCTTGATTCATTCGAAAAAGTGCAGTACTATTCTTCAAGCTCTAAACCGAGATCTCCCTCTTCAACCACCTGAAGGCTCCGATCTTTGGGGAATCGAAGGAGGAGGTTTCGATATTCACCAACACCAATCAAGCACATCAATTCCCTCCATTCACTTGGAGGATTCTCAATCTAGTATTTCTTACAAATATCTAGATCTTATTTTCGGTTATTGATTATACTTATTCTTGTGGCAGCTTGTTGTCATCACGGGAGCCTCTAATCAGTTGTGGATGTGTGCCCCACTAGTTGTGTAAAGGCATCGGTTCCCGCCTCGAAAGGTACCAATAGTGGAAAGGTGGATCAGGCCTTTGGTGGCGAGATCCATCGGAGAACAGGGTGAGGCCTATTGTCGTGCGGTGGTCTTAGTATCGCTCACCCCTCCAATGCATACGTACTTCTCTTAACAAGGAAGGAACTGCGGTCAAACAAATCTTGTGTCTCCACATGCTCCGCTATGGTTTCTTCATTCCTCGCTTTTACTCGCCTTTACTCGCTTAGTAGTTAGGTTTACATATAGGGAAATTCTCCATAGTTGCATACCTAGAGAATTTACCTTTGTGACAAGCCTAAAATTGAAAAATAGTTAAATTTGGAGTAGCACCTATACACCCCCCCTCTAGGTTCCCATACGATCCATTTCAGCAGTTGCACCAGCTCATGCTCCAACCATCGAAACTGCTGCACCAATCGCTGAAGTTGATGCACCACCAGCTGCCACCGCTACCACGGTTGGCGCTTTCATGGGAAATGAAGAGGATGGTGAGTACGAGTATGAATATGAGGATGAGTTCGATGAGTATGTTGAACAACCTGCTGGTCGTCCTCGGCATTACTACCACAACGCTCAATCACTGGTACGTAATGATGATCATGTTTCTAAGCTTAAGCTAAATATTCCACCTTTTGAGGGTAGATATAATCCTTATACATATCTTACATGGGAATTTGAAGTAGATCAATGTTTTGCATGTTTAAGATATCCTAAGAATATGTCTGTTAGTGATGCTACTTCCAAGTTTACAGATTTTGCTTCACTTTCGTGGTCTGAATATTGTCGCATAAATCATGCTAATATTCCTAATAGTTGGACTGCTTTAAAAACTGCTATGCATGTTTGTTTTGTACCACGAACTTATCAACGAGATTTTCTAAAGAAAATGTATCATTTAGAACAAGGAATAAATTCTATAGAAGAATATTATCAGAAATTACAAACTGAGATGGTTCGTGCTGGTATTGTTGAAAATACAGAACAAATGATGGCTCGTTTCTTTCTTGGTTTAAATAAGGATATTCAAAACATCTTAGACTATAAAGAATATCACACCATTACTCATTTGTTTCATCCTTCTTGCAAAGTTGAACGTGAAGTGTAGGATCGTCAACCACCATGGAGAAGATCTAACAATTCTACAGGTCGTACATCATCGTGGACGTCCCGACAATCAGTGCCTTCTTCGCGTGGTATGCCACTAGAACCTACCACCTCCAAAGTCACCACGCCTTCATCAAGAACACCTTCAGCTGCTCCTTGGCCATCATCCAATGCCCCTGCTCGTAGTTCTTCTTCTATGGCCTCCACAGGAAAGACGAAGGATATGCAATGCTCCAAATGTTGGGGATATGGTCATATTGAGAATATGTTCACAACACAACGTGTTATGATGGTGCGTGATGATGGTGAATATGATTCAACAAGTGATTTTGATGATAAATTACCTCTTATTGCCGTAGGTGATGGGATAATTCTGATTCTGAAGAAGAGACAGAGGTAATGGGAGTTGAAGCTGTTGATCAATACAAGAGATTAGTTGCACAACGTGTGTTGAGTGTGCAATTGAGAAAAGCTGAGCATGATCAATGCCACAACCTGTTCCAAACATGAGGCATTGTTGTAACACCCTCGAATCGGCCCTATGCAAATTTTAGCGCTTCCCGCCAAGCCCAAATAGAAACGATTCAAGGACGCCCACCAGGCTCTTTCGTGCGGGTGGAAACGAAGTAATACCATTACCCAATAGTCCACGATGGAACCCATGGAACAGATATATACAACACGACTCCATGAGTCAAGAATACAGATATACAGTACAAGATCCAAATCACCTTGAAACCAATACAACGTCCGAGTACGGACAAGATGAAAATGGGGCTAAGAGCCCTGAAGAATAACCAATGGCGTCCATAACCCTGCCCAGGCCAAGCCAGAAGGGTAACCCTGCTAACGACGTTGAACTTAAACCTGCTAAAACACAAGGGGTGCCGACAAAGGGCAAAGGAAAAAGAGGAGCGTCAGTACTGAGGCCAGTACACGGCGAGGCTAGAATTTGGCGGCTCTCGCCTACATAGGTATGGTGGACTGAAGCGGTAGCGCAGCATGCACTATACAACCTATAGAGACTCGATAAACTGTCGGCTATTAGAGAGAGATAAGAAAGACCTATTCGGAACCAACCTTATACTAACACCAAACATACCCATCCTGGTATTCCCCCTCGAGACCAAACAAAGAAGTCAAACTGAGGAACTCACACAGTTGGCAGTTTTATTCATTCCATTATAGTTGCAGCACTTACTAGTCAAATATAGATAGCATGAGTCATCCTAATAGCGTAAGTAGTGGGCAGTTTTAGTTAATCGTTCCATTGTAGTTGCAATACTTACTAGTCAGATACAATTAGCATGTGACATCCCAAACCCAGCAGTTGTTGGCACTTTTATTTCATTCCATTAGAGTTGCGATACTTACTAGGCAGGTATAACATGACACGATACACACCAGTCCCACCAGTTGTTGGCACTTTTATTATCCATTCCATTGTAGTGAAGCTGATTACTAGTCACATATTAAGTCAAATTTATAGCACTACTTTAGTTATGCTTGTCTATGATCGAGATATTGTGCTCCAAGTCGTCCATAACCGCGGACACGGCTTTCAGAAAGATTTACCCTGTAAGGTTGCACAAATAGCAACACACACACGATCAACCTCGAAAAAACCAAATCAAAACCCAACGAGGCTTTCACGACAAAGCAATCACAGGATTCATAAAACATTTCAGGGGGACACCCCACTAAGCTACCCGCAACAAAGTTGGCCGGCTCCGGAACGGACCTAGGGTTTGTGACGACGGCTGTAAACGACTGGGAACCCGTAAGTGTGACTGGGCTTGTTGATACCGTGAAAACGTGGCACGATCTAAAACAGTACAGGTGCTCCATGCACAATCTTAAATAAAGCACTAAAGCATGGCATAAGTACACGATAGTAATAAAGCCCCAAACTAGTTTGTGGCCCCAAGAAATAAGAAATGAATCAAGCTCTGGCTAAGAGGATTCATGGTCCCATATGCGGATAGTGCGATAGTCAAGGAACAAGTATCAAGTACTCGGGGTCCTATGGGACACAAGTGAGCGTGGAAGAACCAAATAACATCTATTTCCCACCGATGCCTCTGCATTAATTATATCTAGCAATTTAATATCAAGTTGTAATTAAAGCCATGAGCATCTCCACCATTAAGCATGTGCCAACCTTCCAATAACGGTAGAACAACAACGACACGAAGCAGCACATGAGCAAGCAACTACGACTCGCGAGGCTGACTATTTATCAAACAACACGCAATAGGATGTGTCCAAGGCAATATAGGGCTAGAAGGAATATAAATGGTGCACGGAAACTAAAGCATCGCAATACGGCTAGCAGTAGATCAACAGGAGGAAATAAAGACTATAAAAGCAAAATAGGTAGAAAGAGGGAGATGCTCGCCTGGGAAACACTGCCGACGGATCATATCCGGAGAACTTGTCGATACTCGCATCAACTCATCGGCCTAATCCGCAAAGAAGCAAACACTAGAACAAACACCAGATGCACTATTTAATACTACGACAAAAGATCCGGCATGATTATGATATGATGCAGATGCGGTGCAATTAGGTAGTATTAAGCGGAACCGGGGCCCCGACAATTAATTTATAGGTTCGAGTTATCTATCTACCCCACAGATTAAATGTTGAATTAACAAGGCGAAACAGGGCATCGGTTCGCTACACAAGTTTAAATGGAGCCGATATAAGACTAGAATAGCCCGCATATAGCCCCATATATAATTAGGAAAAATCCTATTTAACCCACACCACATGGTAAGATGTATGCGAGCATGAAACATTTAATGTGACAAGATATATGACATATTTAGAAAATATGGTTAGAGGTGGAGTCTCACGGGTTGGGTTGGGGTCGAATAGATGGCCTTCAGAAATAGATGAAGTAGCGGAAATATCGTACTCCGAAAGGTGAATCTTGATGAAGAACTAGCTCGCGGAGCATTGGTGGATCGGTGACTCTAGTACATCATTACCGACAAAAGAATCAGCTACATACTTACTCCATGCGCTGAACCAAAACAAGGAATTGAAGCAAATTAATCTTGCCAATATACTGTCTTCGAACGGAAGTCAGAGAAGCAACACTGAATTAAACCTGAAGTTGGTGTCATAGTGAAACAGAGGAAAAAATAGTGGGGCGGTAGCTCTCCTGTTGCTGTCGGCCAAGGAGCGAGGTGCGACACACACCGGCATAGGACTCGAGGCTGCAGGAGGCAACTCCACGTGGTGGCTGGTGGGCATCGATCCACAAGAGAACAAGAGAACAGGTGGAGGCGGGGCTTCCGGCTGATCTGCTGGTGTACGGGGAACAAGAGAAAAGAGGCCAGGGAACCAGGGCATCGGCCAGCAGTGTGCAGATCGAGGCAACACAAGGGCCTGGTCGGCTGCAGCTTGCTGCTCCACACGCACGAAAAAGGGTAGGAGAGTGGCTTTGGCGGCGGGGCTCCTGGAGTATGTGAGGCATCATAGCCAGAGCAATCGGCGTGTGCGCGCACGCTCGCCAGGGAGCAGGGCGGCAGGGCTCACAAGCGATTGAATCCAAAGAGATATTTTTCTGCTTGCTACTAGATACTAGATGAATCAAATATCCAAGGATTGATGGCGCGTGGTGTGTGTGTGTGTGGATCGAAGGGGATCTTCTCAGCTAGCTAGCTCTAGCTCATGGAGAATTCGTTCACGGAATCTGCTATTGATCTACTTCTACCCGACAAGAGAAAAAGGGGAGCTGGCGGCGGTGGAGGAAAAAGAAAGAGGTGGGGAAAAAATGGCTCAGATTTGGAACCTAGGTTTAAGTGAAAAGAAGGGGAACAGACTATTTATCTAGTTCAAAGTAGACTAGATGAGACTAGTTTTGGACCAAAACATTAGATCGGCTTTTGGCCTATTTTTATTTTTAGAAAAATAAAAATAAAACCTTTTGTAGTCTTATAATTGACCGAACAATATTATTATCATTTTATTTCAAATAAATAAAAAGGAGGCGGCTCAATATATATGATACAACAAAAGAGCTAGCAAGTATATGGATGGAGTATATGATGGCATGTACATGTGGATGAATAAAAGAGGTAGGAGGTATGTAATAGGTTTTAAGAGAAATAGAGAGGTAGAGAATATGGCAAGATCACCAGATGTGAGGGTGGCTTATAAATAGCAAAGAATATGGAGTATATCTATTGGAGAAATAATATATATGGAAGAGAGGAATAAAAGATATCAAATAGATATGGCATCGAAATAGACCCAGAATAGATATTGACCCAACCAAGAATGGAATATAGAGAAGATTATCAAAACAAGAAGAAGAGAGATGGAATAGAGAGATGGTCTCATGGTATTAGATAGATCCACATATTCTTTGAATAGATGTGATTTAAACCATAAGGCAAAAACAAATGGAACTCATGTGTCAGATGTGGTAGAATTTAAAATGATCATAAGAACTAGATAGATTCGTAAGTTAGTGATAAAGAGAATTTAAGAGATGATGCCCCCAACTCAATTTGGGCATTTTGGACAAATATCAAAAATGGCAAGACTCAAGTAATATAATTTGGACATTATGGTTCCCATCAAATGGCACCAACTAGAGATAGAATAGAGGGACCGTAAAATAACCAAAGGCGAAACCAAAGATCAAATTCAAATATCAAGAACCAAGTACAAGTGAAACAATTTAAATGCAACAATTTAATTATATGTTCCATGCAAGGTGGCATGATGAGCAAGATGATGCAATGCACAAAGTAGTAAACAACAAGCGATTTTCTAGTAGTGATTTTACCGGGGTGCTACAATTCGACACCACTAACAAGGGATCTCGCCCTCGAGATCCGCCTCATGGTACATGGAAGAAGGCTGATGATCAGATTCTTCTTGCTTCGTGTAGCTCCTCGCGACACTACTAACAAAGATTCTTTCTCCATCTTGAAATCGGCGACACCACGAACAAGGGATCGTTGCTCACATTTGTCGAGAGGGTACTCCGTTGAAACAAAGATGAAGATAAAGGTATCGAAACGTAAGGCCACCTTTAACTTCCGTGGAAGGAGTGAAAATTACATTGATCCACCCATTCAAGGTACAAAAGAGAATGATAAGAGTAGTGGTATGGTAGCTACTCCATCCCGCACTCGAAGCATTACTCTGCACAAGAATAGGGGAATTATACATCCAACTCTCGGAATTCAGACTGAAGATCTCAACAAGCGGGGTTCTGAAACCAAGGAGTGATGCAAGCTCTTCATCGGATCTGGTGTAGACGATGTTGCTGCGTTGAAAAACACCGGAAGGCACAAGAAGGAACAAAGAGAAGTCCAACAGATGAAGGATTGCTCAGATAGCATGAAGACCGGATGTAGAAGCACCGTTACCAAAATAGGAAGTGAAACACTGAAGGTACGACAAAAACCCAACCACGAGAATTCCTAGACTCAAAGAAAAGATAAGAGAGCAGATTCAAAACACGCAGAGGTAAGAGGAGAACAGCAGAGGGGTAAGGAGTAAAATCAGACCTAATCAGATCTATCCAAGCGATTTTGCAAAATAGTTTTGACACTCTACTTCGGCCGTTAGCTAGGTTATCCTACAGGCTGGACTTCTGGGGTATCGCAACTACTGAGCTCTGATACCACTCCATAACACCCTCGAATCGGCCCTATGCAGATTTCAGCGCTTCCCGCTAAGCCCGCATAGAAACGATTTAAGGACGCCCACCAGGCTCTTTCGTGCGGGTGGAAACGAAGTAATACCATACACAATAGTCCATGATGGAACCCACAGAACAGATATATACAACACGACTCCATGAGTCAAGAATACAGATATACAGTACAAGATCCAAATCACCTTGAAACCAATACAACGTCCGAGTACGGACAAGATGCAAATGGGGCTAAGAGCCCTAAAGAATAACCAATGGCGTCCATAACCCTGCCCAGGCCAAGCCGGAAGGGTAACCCTGCTAACGACGTTGAACTTAAACCTGCTAAAACACAAGGGGTGCCGACAAAGGGCAAAGGAAAAAGAGGAGCGTCAGTACTGAGGCTAGTACACGGCGAGGCTAGAATTTGGCGGCTCTCGCCTACATAGGTATGGTGGACTTAAGCGGTATCGCAGCATGCACTATACAACCTATAGAGACTCGATAAACTGTCGGCTATTAGAGAGAGATAAGAAAGACCTATTCGGAACCAACCTTATACTAACACCAAACATACCCATCCTGGTATTCCCCCTCGAGACCAAACAAAGAAGTCAAACTGAGGAACTCACACAGTTGGCAGTTTTATTCATTCCATTATAGTTGCAGCACTTACTAGTCAAATATAGACATGAGTCATCCTGATAGCGTAAGTAGTGGGCAGTTTTAGTTAACCGTTCCGTTATAGTTGCAATACTTACTAGTCAGATACAATTAGCATGTGATATCCCAAACCCAACAGTTGTTGGCACTTGTATTTCATTCCATTAGAGTTGCGATACTTACTAGGCAGGTATAACATGACACGATACACACCAGTCCCACCAGTTGTTGGCACTTTTATTATCCATTCCATTGTAGTGAAGTTGATTACTAGTCACATATTAAGTCAAATTTATAGCACTACTTTAGTTATGCTTGTCTATGATCGAGATACTGTGCTCCAAGTCGTCCGTAACCGCGGACACGGCTTTCAGAAAGATTTACCCTGCAGGGGTGCACAAATAGCAACACACATACGATCAACCTCGGAAAAACCAAATCAAAACCCAACGAGGCTTTCACGACAAAGCAATCACAGGATTCATAAAACATTTCAGGGGAGCCACCCCACTAAGCTACCCGCAACGAAGTTGGCCGGCTCCGGAACGGACCCAGGGTTTGTGACGACGGCTCTAAACAACTGGGAACTCGAAAGTGTGACTGGGCTTGTCGATACCGCGAAAACGTGGCACGATCCAAAATAGTACAAGTGCTCCACGCATAATCTTAAATAAAGCAGTAAAGCATGGCATAAGTACAGGATAGTAATAAAGCCCCAAACTAGTTTGTGGCCCCAAGAAATAAGAAATTAATCAAGCTCTGGCTAAGGGGATTCATGGTCCCATATGCGGATAGTGCGATAGTCAAGGAACAGGTATCAAGTACTCGGGGTCCTACGGGACACAAGTGAGCGTGGAAGAACCAAATAACATCTATTACCCACCGATGCCTCTGCATTAGTTATATCTAGCAATTTAATATCAAGTTGTAATTAAAGCCATGAGCATCTCCACCATTAAGCATGTGTTAACCTTCCAATAACGGTGGAACAACAACGACGCGAAGCAGCACATGAGCAAGCAACTACGACTCGTGAGGCTGACTATTTATCAAACAACAGGCGATAGGATGTGTCCAAGACAATATAGGGCTGCAAGGAATATAAATGGTGCACGAAAACTAAAGCATCGCAATACGGCTAGCAGTAGATCAACAGGAGGAAATAAAGACTATAAAAGCAAAATAGGTAGAAAGAGGGAGATGCTCGCCTAGGAAACACTGCCGACGGATCATATCCGGAGAACTTGTCGATACTCGCATCAACTCATCGGCCTATTCTGCAAAGAAGCAAACACTAGAAGAAACACCGGATGCATTATTTAATACTACGGCAAAAGATCCGGCATGATTATGATATGATACAGATGCGGTGCAATTAGGCAGTATTAAGCGGAACCGGGGCCCCGACAATTAATTTATAGGTTCGAGTTATTTATCTACCTCGCAGATTAAATGTTGAATTAACAAGGCGAAACAGGGCATCGGTTCGCTACACAAGTTTAAATGGAACCGATATAAGACTAGAATACCCCGCATATAGCCCCATATTTAATTAGGCGAAATCCTATTTAACCCACACCACATGGTAAGATGTATGCGAGCATGAAACATTTAATGTGACAAGATATATGACATATTTAGAAAATATGGTTAGAGGTGGAGTCTCACGGGTTGGGTTGGGGTCGAATAGATGGCCTTCGGAAATAGATGAAGTAGCGGAAATATCGTACTCCGAAAGGTGAATCTTGATGAAGAACTAGCTCAAGGAGCATTGGTGGATCGGTGACTCCAGTAAATCATTACCGAAAAAAGAATCAGCTACATACTGACTCCATGCGCTGAACCAAAACAAGGAATTGAAGAAAATTAATCTTGCCAATATACTGTCTTCGAACGGAAGTCAGAGAAGCAACACTGGATTAAACCTGTAGTTGGTGTCGTAGTGAAACAGAGGAAAAAATAGTGGGCGGTAGCTCTCCTGCTGCATTCGGCCAAGGAGCGAGGTGCGACACACACAGGCATAGGACTCGAGGCTGCACGAGGCAACTCCGCGTGGTGGCAGGTGGGCATCGATCCACAAGAGAACAAGAGAACAGGTGGAGGCGGGGCTTCCGGCTGATCTGCTGCTGTATGGGGAACAAGAGAAAAGAGGCCAGGGAACCAGGGCGTCGGCAAGCAGCGTGCAAATCGAGGCAACACAAGGGCCTGGTCGGCTGCAGCTTGCTGCTCCAGGCGCACGAAAAAGGGTAGGAGAGTGGCTTTGGCGGCGGGGCTCCTGGAGTATTTGAGGCATCGTAGCCGGAGCAATCGGCGTGTGCGCGAACGCTCGCCAGGGAGCAGGGCGGCAGGGCTCACAAGCGATTGAATCCAAAGAGATATTTTTCTGCTTGCTACTAGATACTAGATGAATCAAATATCCAAGGATTGATGGCGTGTGGTGTGTGTGTGGATCGAAGGGGATCTTCTTGGCTAGCTAGCTCTAGCTCATGGAGAATTCGTTCACGGAATCTGCTATTGATCTACTTCTACCCGACAAGAGAAAAGGGGAGCTGGCGGCGGTGGAGGAAAAAGAAAGAGGTGGGGAAAAAATGGCTCAGATTTGGAACCTAGGTTTAAGGGAAAAGAAGGGGAACAGACTATTTATCTAGTCCAAAGTAGACTAGATGAGACTAGTTTTGGACCAAAACATTAGACCAGCTTTTGGCCTATTTTTATTTTTAGAAAAATAAAAATAAAAACCTTTTGTAGTCTTATAATTGACCGAACAATATTATTATCATTTTAGTTCAAATAAATAAAAAGGAGGCGGCTCGATATATATGATACAACAAAAGAGCTGGCAAGTATATGGATGGAGTATATGATGGCATGTACGTGTGGATGAATAAAAGAGGTAGGAGGTATGTAATAGGGTTGAAGAGAAATAGAGAGGTAGAGAATATGGCAAGATCACCAGATGTGAGGGTGGCTTATAAATAGCAAAGAATATGGAGTATATCTATTGGAGAAAGAATATATATGGAAGAGAGGAATAAAAGATATCAAATAGATATGGCATCGAAATAGACTCGGAATAGATATTGACCCTACCAGGAATGGAATATAGAGAAGATTATCAAAACAAGAAGAAGAGAGATGGAATAGAGAGATGGTCTCATGGTATTAGATAGATCCACAGATTCTTTGAATAGATGTGATTTAATCCTTAAGGCAAAAACAAATGGAACTCATGTGTCAGATGTGGTAGAATTTAAAATGATCATAAGAAGTAGATAGATTGGTAAGTTAGTGATAAAGTGAATTTAAGAGATGATGCCCCCAACTCAATTTGGGCATTTTGGACAAATATCAAAAATGGCAAGACTCAAGTAATATAATTTGGACATTATGGTTCCCATCAAATGGCACCAACTAGAGATAGAATAGAGGGAGTGTAAAATAATCAAAGGCGAAACCAAAGATCAAATTCAAATATCAAGAACCAAGTACAAGTGAAACAATTTAAATGCAACAATTTAATTATATGTTCCATGCAAGGTGGCATGATGAGCAAGATGATGCAATGCACAAAGTAGTAAACAACAAGCGATTTTCTAGTAGTGATTTTACCGGGGTGCTACAATTGTCAAGGAAAGAGCTATACAGATCATTATTGATGGAGGGAGTTGTAATAATCTTGCTAGTGTTGACATGGTAGAGAATCTTGCTCTTCCAACAAGACAACACACACATTCATATTACATCCAATGGTTTAAGAGTTCTCGTAAGATCAAGGTAACAAGAATGGTACATGTGCATTTTACTATTGGTACATATTCTGATTTTGTTGATTGTAATGTTGTGCCCATGCACGATTGTTCTTTGTTACTTGGTAGACCTTGGCAATTTGATAGAGAATCGGTTCATAATGGTAAAACTAATCACTATTCTCTTATGTATGATGGGGAAAAAATTGGTCTCAAACCTATGACTCCTGAACAAATTTTAAAAGACGATCTTGCTAGAGCTAGTACAGGAAAAACTGAGGAGAAGCACAAAAGTGAGAATCAGATTGTTGCTGGAGATCTTGTACCACCAAGGACCACTAAATCTTATTCTAAACATGCTACTGAAATTCGTTTGAAGGGTCCATGTATGCTTGCAAATCAAATTGATATTGCTAAACTAGATGTGAACAATACTCAATGTTATGCAATTGTCTGCAAAGAGATTTTGTTTTCATTTGAGGATATGCCCCCCTCTTTGCCACTTGTTGTTGCTAACCTTTTTTAGGAATACGAGGATGTTTTTCTAGCTGAGATGCCACTAGGACTACCGCCTATTAGAGGAATTGAGAACCAAATTGATCTCATTCCTGGTGCTACGCTGCCCAACCGTGTGCCATATAGAACCAATCCTTAATATACAAAGGAGATACAACGCCAAATTCAGGAAGTACTTGACAGAGATCACATTCGTGAGTCCCTTAGATCATGTGTTGTTCATATTATTTTGGTACCTAAGAAAGATGGTTCTTCGCGCATGTGTACTGATTGTAGAGCTATCAATAATATTACTATTCATTACCGTCATCCTATTCCACGTTTAGATGATATGCTTGATGAATTGAGTGGATCTACCATGTTTTCTAAAGTTGATTTGCATAGTGGTTACCATCAGATTCGTATGAAATTAGGAGATGAATGGAAAACAACATTTAAAACTAAGTTTGGTTTATATGAGTGGTTAGTAGTGTTGTTTGGTTTAACTAATGCACCCAGCATATTCATGAGATTAATGAACGAAGTTTTACGTGCTTTCATTGGACGTTTTGTGGTAGTCTACTTTGATGATATTCTGATTTATAGCAAATCTTTAAAGGATCATTTGGAACATTTGCATGCTATTTTCAATGCTTTACGTGATGCACATTTTTTTGGTAATCTTGAGAAGTGCACCTTTTGCACCGATCGAGTTGCGTTTCTTGGCTATGTTGTTATATCACAGGGTATTAAAGTGGACCCAGCCAAGATTGAAGTGATTGAGAATTAGCCATAGCCCAAAACGGTCACACAAGTGAGGAGTTTTATTGGCCTTGCTGGTTTTTTATAGGCATTGTGTCAAAGATTTTGGATCAATTGTTGTGCCACTGAATGAACTTACCAAGAAGGATGTGCCTTTTATTTGGGGCAATGCACAACAACAAGCGTTCATGATATTGAAAGATGAGTTAACACATGCTCCATTACTCCATCTTCCTGATTTCAGACTTTAGAGATTGAATGTGATGCTAGTGGAATTGGTTTGGGAGGTGTGTTATTACAAGAGGGCAAACCTGTTGCAGATTTTAGTGAAAAAATGATTGAGGCTAGTCTGAACTATTCTACTTATGACAAAGAATTATATGTGATGGTTCGGACATTAGAAACTTGGCAACACTATTTATGGCCTGAAGAATTTGTTATACATTCTGATCATGAATCTTTGAAGCATATTCGTAGTCAAGCTAAGTTGAATCGTCGCCATGCAAAGTGGGTTGAATTTATTGAGTCTTTTCCTTATGTTATCAAACACAAAAACGATAAAGATAATGTTATTGCTGATGCTTTGTCGTGCCGTTATACTTATCTCAACTTGAATTCAAAATATTTGGATTGGAAACTATTAAGGAACAATATGTGCATGATGCTGAATTTAAAGATGTGTTGCAGAACTGTAGAGATGGTAGAACATGGAACAAATTTTTCTTCAATGATGGATTTGTGTTCCGCACTAACAGACTATGCATCCCAGATAATTCCGTTCGTCTTTTGTTGTTATAGGAGGCGCATGGAGGAGGATTGATGGGTCACTTTGGTGTAAAGAAGACGAAGGATGTTCTTGCTGCACATTTCTTTTGGCCACGCATTCGTCGAGATGTTGAGAGATTCGTGGCACGCTGCCCTACTTGTGAAAAAGCTAAGTCTTCCTTAATCCACATGGTTTATATATGCCTTTTCTTGTTCCTAGTGTCCCTTGGGAGGATATTTCTACGGACTTTGTTTTGGGATTGCCTCATACACAGAACAGGAGGGATAGCATTTTTGTTATTGTGGATCGGTTTTCTAAGATGGCACACTTTATTCCTTGTCACAAGACTGATGATGCTACACATATTGCTGATTTGTTCTTTTGTGAAATTGTTCGTTTACATGATGTGCCAAATACTATTGTTTATGATCATGATACTAAATTTCTTAGCCACTTCTGGAGATGTTTATGGGCTAAGTTGGGGACGAAATTGCTGTTTAGTACTACATGTCATCTCCAAACTGATGGATAAACTGAAGTAGTCAATAGAACTTTGTCTAATATGTTGCGGTTGTTTTAAAGAAGAACTTAAAATCATGGGAAGAGTGTTTACCTCATATTGAATTTGCTTATAATCGTTCACTGCATTCTACCACAAAGATGTGCCCATTTGAGATTGTGTATGGTTTTATTCCTCGTGCACCTATTGATTTATTTCTATTACCTTCTTCAGTGCAAAATAATTTGGATTCTACACAACATGCTGAAATGATATTAAAATTACATGAGACTACTAGAGACAACATAGAACACATGATTGCTAAGTATAAACTTGTTGGGGATAGAGGGAGAAAGTATGTTGTGTTTGAAGTTGGAGATCTTGTTTGGTTACCTTTGCGCAAAGATAGTTTTCTTGATTTGCACAACTCTAAGTTAATGCCACGCGCTGCTAGTCCTTTTAAGGTGTTAGAGAAAATAAATAATAATACATATAAACTTGAGCTACCTGCAGATTTTGGTACGGTTAGTCCTACATTATTGCAGATTTGAAGCCTTACTTTGGTGAGGAAGATGAGATTGCGTCGAGGATGACTTCAATTCAACAAGGGGGCCATGATGTGGACATCCCATCTATTGATACAACCGCTGTACCTACAACTACACAAATACAAGGACCTATCACTCGAGCTCGTGCCAAACAACTTAACTATCAGGTACATTCATTTCTGGGAACTATTCCTCACATACATGAGAATATGATGCTGCTTAAATCAGATGTGTTTGTTACTCTTAGGAATAATGGACCTAGCATGGACGAGAGGGACAAGCATTAGAGCATGATCATGCATGAAGATTGCAGCAAGCATGTGAGGATTAAAGAGGACACCACAAGTGGAGATTTCAGAACTTTGAAGCCACCATAATGATGACTAAAGACTTGGGCGAAATATTCAAGAATATTACTTCATAGATTCGTCCATATCTTAATATGGTGCTGCGTCACCTTTATTTTGGGCCAGACCCATGTTATTTTCGCAAGAATTTAAATAGCCACTTTTCAGAGTCCGTATTTGAGGGGGAATGCCTTATAGGGTTCGATTCGTCCACCATACCTATGATTGGCCAAAACCCCATATTTTCCTCCTTAAATACCCCTCATAACCATCACTTTAGACTCGGATTTTATTTAGACTAAAAGTTAGCCATCATTGCAACTTCGCCAAGGCTTGAGTGTCACAAAGACCTCATGTAGTTCGCACCTTTTCAGGATCCCACCATTCAATAAAGCTTTCATCTTCATTCGCAATATCTTGATTGCAATATTAGTTCTTACTTGTTCTGGATTTTAGGTAGCAATTAAGAACCTCGCTGGTCAGGCTGATCATGCTTCTGCAAGATCGGTAACCTCCAGGAGATTGGCCTAGCGATTGCATTGGCACTCGTGCTCGCATGTGTAGTCAGATCGTCAAGCTCGAAATCCACCCAAATCGACTTATCACCATCTCATCGAAAGATCGGACACCTTTACTCTATCATGGGTCATCGGTGAAATAGTCGGCGTACAACATGCAGTAACCTTTCGTCCTTTGCCTTACTTGCTCTTGCGGTGCCACGGCTTGAAACCGCCAGCAGCCTTCATCAGATGATCATCATCGCTGACGGAGTCTTTCACGCTAGCAACAACGGGTACTTCATCGTCTATGAGAGCGATGAGCATCTCTTCCTCGTCCAAATCCATCACTGAGGCAAACAGTCGAACACCTACCGTGCAGGGCGGCCGCGGGGTGGGCTTGGAGCTACCAGGGAGGACGAACGACAGTGAGACGAGGCGGTGCGGAGGCGTGGAGGTGGGGAAGTATATGAAGCGGCTGGGTGAGTTCTCTACTAAAGGAAACGGCGGTGACGTGCAGGGTGGTTGTGGCGGTAAAATGCCCCGGTGGCTGTCGCACAAAGGAATGTCAAGATTATAGAGATTTTAGAGCAACCCACATTACAGTTTAAACCTTTAACTCAAATTTCTACATAATAGGGACTTGGCAAAACTTATGAGACAACATATCTTCTATGATGCATCATAGTAGTTAGCACATAAAGAATGGTTACTATAATTTTTTGAATGGGCAAGATATATTCACCTGAAAGCATAATGTGATTGGACGCTCTGCTCAACATAGGCTCCATATCTGCAAGTAGGAAGACCTAAGAAAGATAAAGAAATTGTATAGTCGAAAGGTCTTCTATGTACACCTAAGTAGGGGAAATTATATATTTACCATCACACCTGTCCACGATGCAGGTTTGGAGTTTGCTACAGTAGTGACAAAGGCAAATGTCTAAAACTGATGTCCCTGCCCCCAAATATTGATCACACGTTGATGGCCCAAAAGGTGAGAAACTACTCACAGCACTGAACGGATCAATAACAGAACAAGCTACATGCCTGCCTATACGTAAGATATCAAACCAGCAAAACCGAGTTATCAAGTGCGCGCCGGATCCAAGGTGATTCTATCGCGACAGATTACCCAAGAAGCATCATCAGCCTACCCCCTCCTCCCCTACTCGATGCCTGAACATGCTCCGCAGCGTGAAACCAGGCGTCGACAACGCGCAGGTTAACCTGACGGCCAAGATAGGCCAAGATCGAGCCCGAGTACCTTTTAAACAGGCACCATGGAGGCGCGGGGGGGGGGGGGGGGGGAGGGTGCCCTGGGATGGTCGGAGGTCGGCAGCATGTTGTAGGGCGATGCGGCGGTGTACTGCTAGGGGCATGGAGGGCAGTGCTATGGTGCGAAAATCGCCGAGAGGGAGGGGAGGGGTTGATGCAGTGGTAGTTTTGCGAGGGTGAGGCCCGGGGGACGGGGTACTTTTTTGATAATGACGATCGGGAGTGGATTAGGCGTGGGATTTGTTCGCGTGTAACACCGTTTGAATGTTTTAGAGGTAATCTGGACCGGTGGCTTTGATGATTGGATGGTTGGGATGATTTGGATCTGCCGCTCTGGGTCTTTAATATTAGTGTAGATGTAGATGTAGATGTGACCTTCTAGATATCTCATAATGAACCAGATTTGAAATAAAATGGATGAACCTAAACAATAAAATAGTGTAGATACATGCATTCAAAAAGTTTTTTTAAACCATCATATATTAGGCATACAAGCCGTCTCATTAAAACCTTTCACCTTAGGTACCCATGGTAAGAAAAAAGAGTGCTCTGAAACTTGCAGCCATCAAACAATTGTTATATCGTCTATAAGTTTGCCAACAATAAGCTAGGGGTTCATCGACCCAACCACAAGAATTTTTGCTAACAAAAAAATTTCTAGCTAATTCGTGTGCCACTCCATTTGCTTCCCTCGGGCAATATTTAAACGAGACTTCCAATTAAAGCCCCATAACAACACAATCAGCAAACACTGCCGAGTTTTCACCCCACCAGGCCTCTTCACCAGCACATGCAGCAACAATCTCCGTAGCATCCGATTCAGCAACAACATTGTTACATCCAAGGTGGTTAGCTAAGGCTAAGCCTTGGTGGCCTCCGCAGCTGCTGATGATTCAATATTAGCTAGGTAGATCGTAGATGCAGCTATGAAACGGCTGTCACAGTCTCGTATAACGGCAGCTACAGCTCCTGCATAATCATCTAAGTCATCTAAGTGAAAGGAACCATCAACATCAGCCTTTACTTGCCTAGGCTCTTGTCTTTTCCATCGGTCGGAGGAAGCGCGTGGTTGCATGGTCGCCTTTGCAGCATTAGATGTGATATACTCATGCATTAAAAACAGCTAGAACGTCTTATTAGCGAACAGATTAGTGAACATAGTACTTTAAGAAAAAAAACGAGTACATAGTTCTTTTAAGAAGGGTCGAACATTTCTTCCTTGGTATAGTACTACTCCCTCCGTTTAAAAATATAAGATGTTTTAGGTTTGTGAACCTAATGTATCTAGACATGTTTTAGTGTCTAGGTTCAAATGAATCTACACAGTAAAATATATCTAGATATATTTGTTTCACAAATCTAAAACATCTTATATTTCTAAACAGAGGGAGTAGTAATAGGCACGTGCACCGCACGTCTCCACACGCTTATGTATTTAAATTAAGCATACTCAGGGCAAGAAATGTAAGACATCATTCTTGTCAAAGTACAATTCATCCGGAACTGATCTTAAAATATTCTAGAATGAATTTTCAAGATATACTATGGAAACATAAGTGTACGATCATTGATCCAATTTAAAATCTTTTAATGTCCTTTTTTTTTGCATGGATCTTTTAATGTCCTTAGAAGGATCAGTTTCATTTGGCTCGAAGCTGCAATACCGTACGACAGAGAATATGCCCATTTTAAAATCATGGCATCACTTCTCTCACCCGCATTGTTCATCCTTATATCTTACTCTCAACATTGTCAGCAGAACACAACAACATAATGGACCTGCCTGTCACCGTCCCGCTCCATCACCTTTTTTTATTACCTCAACCTTCTCTTCTAAAGCTAAATGGTTAGAAGATTCATTTCAAAATAAACACCTTGTAAGATAAGGAAGTGAAACAGCAACATAGGTAATAAAACACAACGTTTATTCTCAAAACCTAGATAGAAATTACTACTATTGAGAAGGCTCTGTTGTCTTGTGGCCCTACAGTGGCATAAACCCACTTGACTGCATCTTTACATAGCCATCTAGTAAATTTACCTTCTGAGTTTTATACTACTCAATAACCATCAGAGGATAGGCTACATGGTTCCAGCTTACCAGACTATTTATTGCTAGAACAGTGCCAACTGTGTTTACAAAATGACAAAGGCGACAGTTAAGTGTAGCTGATAATTTAAACTGAGAGAAGAATCACAAGTTCTATCAATTTATCAAGGACAACGGTTCAGTTTAGATGATTACCTCCAGTTTAGCATTGGAACGTTTGCCATTTTAGATGTGAAAAGATATTTTAGATGGATTAAACCTGATGCAATCAAGTACAGAAAAGATAAAAGAGAATTAGAGAACCATTGTAAGGCCACTTTAGGTAAACAATTTGATCACTCGATGTTCCCTCTGGATACCCACCGTAAGAAGAGCTCATAAAATTTCAGATTAGCACAATGTTGGTAAATGTTCAGAAGACATGAGTTCTAAATACATGTAGTGCTCCTCTTCTGCAACCTTCAGCCACATCTTCACTTGAGTTGCGCTACAGACTGCTCCTTCTAGCATATATACAAGGGAGGGGTAATGATGTGGAAGAACATAATTAACAATGTAGCATGCATCTAATCATATATATATATATATATGTCTACCAGGATAAAAAAAAATCTGATACCTCGACAATAACTATAGAACCTTCGTCCAACAAAAGTTTATTAAGACCATGTTACAATGAGGGTTCTACCCTTGTCTCAGCTAATTCAAATCATGCCAGAAATGCATTTAACATCAGATTACCATACTTAGTGAGGTTCCATCGATCTACACTCCAGGAAGGCTAGAAAAAAGACAATGAAGTACATGAACCTAAGGTTCTGCTGACACTCCAAGAAGGCCCGATTCTCGTCACCGTCGAGCTCCTCAGTCGTCATCCGTACATTCCATGGGGGTTAGCAAAGATTCCAATTCAATTCAATTCAGTCATACTCTCTCAAAAAAAATTCAATCATACATCACACGTCCCTCATCACATTAGGAAATAAAAAACAAGGCGATGAGCACTCACTGGCAGCGCACCATGAAGCCCAGGGCGTGCAGGGTCTTCAGCTCCTCCCGTTCTCCATCTCCCCTGTCGCATCCATGCATCGAAAATACACGCCTAATTCTGATATGATAGGTAATTCATCGAACACTTCAGGGAATAAAAAACAAACTGTCCGACAGGCGGTTTCTACAGGGCGACGTTGAGGATCTAGGCGGCATCGAAGTCCTCGGCCTGGAGCTTGCTGACCTTGGTAACGTTGTGGAGGAGGTGGTGGACGCAGCCCGCGAGGAGGCATCAATGACCATGATGCTGTAGGGGCGCACGTGTATGGGTGGCGCGCCAGTCCATCGAGGCGTGGGGGGGCGGGATTGTTCGTCTGCGGTATCAAAGTTTCCGGGCCAGCGCATGGCAGTACCTAAGTTGCCTGAAATTGCTGTGTTTCGAAATGTTGGGCCGCCAACTATCGAGAGGGGCCATTTCGATGCAAACACATCTCGCCCCTGCCAAATTTAAACATTCCGTGAAACCGCCCCGTGAAGTAGACAGTCGGGACCCTCATGTCGGTCATCTGTCCGTGACATGAGCGCCAACGCGGCAACCTCTTAGGCAAATCGAGTAACTAAGTGGATTGGATGCGTTGACCAATTTCACAAATCCATTCCTATCTTTTCCCTAGCACCGGTGGCGTCGGAATCCACCCTCCAGGCAGGACGATCCCTTCGGATATTTGACTTCCGCCGCTAAGTTGCTGCGCCCAGTCGCTGATCCCGAGCTCCAATGGCGCATGCCGTAGCCGCCGTTGCGAGGCTCTAGCCTACCTCCGCCGCCGACGAGCCGAGCAGCTCGGAGGATGACAGATCCTACTACCAAGGAAGAAGAAGTTCTGGCTACAAGCGGGTGAGCGACCCTTCTCTTTGCTATTCGCACTAATTATAACTGCTAGCTGGCTACTGAACCTAAAATTGTTTGTTAGCCCAACGCTGACAAACATATTTTGTCTACGGTTTTCTGTCAAGTGGGATCTCCACGGACCACCCTTACCTGGTTACAGTAGTCCTCTTCAGGTACGACTCTAAGGGCAAGTGGTATGGACACCATTGTATCATGATGGAAGAAGCATCTGGCAGATCTGCACTATATCTGGTATGATTGCTGCTCTGCATAATCATGATGAATTATGGCTGAAGCAGACTGCAAAGTTCAGCTTCATAGATAAACGTGGCATCATGGTTCCTCTAATGTGTGACGGTCAGCTAATTGGGTTGATGAAAAGGAATGTTTTGGCTTACATGTTTGAGCTGAATTGTGATGTACTGGATGTGGAAGCTGCTGCAACTGGAAGTCGCCCTTCTATTCTTGGACAGAATGGTTGCTCGAACCCAGTTAGCTCCTGGTAAGCAAAATTCTCTTGGGGTTCGCATGTTTATGCTGAATTGTAATTTTTTTATTTACTCTATAGATATTGGGAAGTTATGCAATAGTTTTGTTTCTTTGATAGGAAGCGCCGCAAGGTTAGAAACATGACTGTCGGGTCAGTCATTTTGCTGCCCAAAGAAATTAAAAACGAGTGAAAAGATGATGTTGGACACGATTCTGATGCCCATTGTCCTGGCGATGCAGAGTACGTGAAGCTAAGAAAATTGGCACCGAGGAAGAGGAAGAAGGTAGGAAATGAAGAAGCCAGTGGACGTGAAGGCTTGGCACCCAGGCTGTGGAAGAAGGTTGTTGGCAATGAAGATGCATAGTAATGTGTTGAACTTGAACCTATATATGTAATTCGGTTAAATTCTGGAGCTCTGTGTGTGGAACTTTGCTGGACGAAATAATCTACCCACGTTCTCTGAGTAAAATGTACCGCGACTTAGGGTTTGGAAACGCCTGAGTCAGTAGTTGAATCCGAAATTGTGATTGTGCCACTACTTTCTGAAAACACGCAGCACCGGTTCCACGATTGCTGAGGGGCAGGAGGTCTCCAAATACGACGGAATGTAAGTGGCATGGAAATAAATTATTTAAGTTGCTACACTCCACGAAGCAGCAACTTATTTCAGCTGCTGCACACAATGACATGGCAACATAAACAGCAATGGCAACCGATAATGCCTAGATGAGGAGGAAATCGGTACCACTTTCTGGTCTAATCTTGAGATCGTCTATCTCACCGCCTCTCTGCTCCTGTATCCCCTGCATCTCGCGAAGCTCCTAGATCTCCAGTAACCGAGTGTACGTGCTTCCACTTTATAAATTGTAGTTGTGCCATTTGCATGCGGCACAATCTACGTAGATTACATTTAAACAAACCACAAATGTCAGAATAACACCATGATCAGACAAAAGGAAGTAATGCAGGGTTAAGACAGATTAACGGGCGACCAATTTTTTTTCTCCCAGGACTCCGGGACCAGTAGTTCAGACCGATAGGTCAACAAGTACAACTATTACAACTTAAAAAGGCACGGAGCTCAAGCTAAATAGAACTAGTTATCACACATATCTTTGATCTTCCTAATCTTAGCCCGATGTGCATCTTCCTGCGAGAGCAAGGATCGAATCGTCTGCTCCTTCCTTTTAGCATCTTCCTTGCACAACTTTAATTGTTTCTCTGCATTTTTCCTCATGCACTTGTCAATACTCGTAGTTGTGAACTATATGACTTTTGCCTGGTGAAGTTCATTCCTTGCTTGAGTCGGTTCTTGCTCTGCTTTAGCCTTCAGGACCAACGTCGTGTCCCTCTCCTTCTCGACTTTGCTAACCTTGTCTTGCACCCACCTGAGATCTCTCTTATGCTTGGTCGTGTCAACTGGTTCCCATAGCTTCATCTCAACACTATCAAGAAGTGAGCTGAATACGGATTCTTTCAACTCAACAGTCATTTCCCATAGTTTGTCCAACGTTTTCTGCATCGATTTGGGCCACTATGGATCTACCCATTTGACAAGACCGCAACTTCAGCCTTGCATCATTGCACGATGTCCTTGACACCGTATAAACCTCCTGCCCGCGTTTCATCCTTCGAACGCTAAAAATTTAGTGGGCTGTTTCATCCGCTAAACCGTGATAGTCGGAGTCATACATCGTCTGGGTGGCCTAACACATCATACGTGCATGAGTAAACAAAGTAGATCTAGCTCAAAAAATAGATAACTGGCCACAGATGATAGAGATAGATATGAGACGACTCACATCGAAATCACCGTCCCTGTCCTCACGACGCGTTTCCTCACCGTCTCCCCTTGAACCCATGGCAAGAGGGGGCGGAAGGGGGGTGGCTGCCGGAGAGGGGATTAGGATGGAGGCACCATCGGCTTGCGGCTACGGTAGGATGGGAGTGAAGTGGGGAAAGTGGCTTCGAGGGGAAGGAAGAGAAGTACGGGGAGGAAGAGAAGTAATGGGGACGTGACACTGGGATATGGCCCACTGAACTCGTGAGTCGTGAAACTCGCAACAGGGGAGCGCCCGGTGTTGCCAGTTTGTCTAGAGCAAGCGTGGCCAATCATGCCACAGAACAGCCTACTCGCGGATCGCTCTCACGAAGACCATCCCAATCGTCCAAGCGCCCCGATCGAACAGTATGTAACAATCATCAAGCATAACAAATGTGTTAGGGCGTGCCTTCTAGAAGACTCAGTCTAACGGCCACCCATTGGGGGGCAAAGGTTAGGGCTCTCCTATGGTTAGGATCCATATGTGGTTTATGAAAAGAACACACATCCAATGACAATTGTGGATCCTTATGTGGTTTGTGAGAAGAACACACATGCAATCACACTGGGTGGATCCATATGTGGTTTATGAGAGGAACACACATCCAATGACACTGGTGATATGTGGTTTGTGAAAAGAACGCACATGCAATGACTATAACTATGGTTAATGAAAAGAGCAGATATGCAATGACACTAGTGGAACCATGTGTGGTTTGTGAGAAGAACACACATGTAATGACACTGGCTGTGGTTCATGAAAAGAACATACATGCAATGATACTAGTGGATCCATGTCTGGTTTGTGAGAAGAACACATATGCAATGACACTGGGTGTGGTTCATGAAAAGAACACACATCCAATGACACTGGTGGATCCTTATGTGGTTTCTGAGAAGAACAGACATGCAATGACTCTAGCTGTGGTTTGTGACAAGAGCACACATCCAATGACACTTGTGGATCCTTATGTGGTTTGTGAGAAGAACACACATGCAATCACACTGGGTGGATCCATATGTGGTTTATGATAAGAACACACATGCAATGACACTGGTGATATGTGGTTTGTGAAAAGAACACACATGCAACGACTCTAACTGTGGTTAATGAAAAGAGTAGACATGCAATGACACTGGTGGATCAATGTGTGGTTTGTGAGAAGAACACACATGCAATGACACTGGTTGTGGTTCTGAAAAGAACAGAAATGCAATGATACTGGTGGATCCATGTGTGGTTTGTGAGAAGAACACACATGCAATGACCATGTGTGTGGTTCATGAAAAGAACACACATCCAATGAGACTGGTGGATCCTTATGTGGTTTGTGAGAAGAACAAACATGCAATGACTCTAGATGTGGTTCATGAGAAGAACACACATGCAATGACACTAGTGGGTCCATGTGTGGTTTATGAAGGAACACACATGCAATGACACTGGTGTGGTTCATGAAAAGAACACACATGCAATGACATCGGTGTCTCCTTATCTGGTTTGTGAGAATAACGAACATGCAATGACTCTAGATGTGGTTCATGAAAAGAACACACATGCAATTACACTGGTGGATCCATGTGTGGTCTGTGAGAAGAACACACATGCAATGACACTGGGTGTGGTTCATGAAAAGAACACACATCCAATGACACTGGTGGATCTAGATGTGGTTTGTGAAAAGAACACACATGCAATCACACTGGCTGGATCCATGTGTGGTTCATGAAAAGAATACACATCCAATGACACTGGTGGATCCTTATGTGGTTTGTGAGAAGAACAGACATGCAATGACTCTAGATATGGTTCATGAAATGAACATAAATGCAATGACACGGGTGGATCCATGTGTGGTTTGTGAGAGGAACAGACATACAATGACACTCGGTGTGGTACACGAAAATAACACACATCCAATGACACTAGTGGATCCTTATGTGGTTTGTGAGAAGAACACACATGCAATCACACTGGGTGGATCCATATGTGGTTTATGAGAAGAACACACATGGAATGACTCTAACTGTGGTTAATGAAAAGAGTAGACATGTAATTACACTGGTGGATCCATGTGTGGTTTGTGAGAGGAACACACATGCAATGACACTGGCTGTGGTTCATGAAAAGATCAGACATACAATGATACTGGTGGATCCATGTGTGGTTTGTGAGAAGAACACATATGCAATGACACTTGGTGTAGTTCATGAAAACAATACACATTCAATGACATTAGTGGATCCTTATGTGGTTTGTGAGAAGAACAGACATGCAATGACTCTAGATGTGGGTCATGAGAAGAACACACATGCAATGACACTGGTGTGGTTTATGAAAAGAACACACATCCAATGACACTGGTGGATCCTTCTGTTGTTTGTGAGAAGAACAGACATGCAATGACTCTAGATGTGGTTCATGAGAAGAACACACATTCAATGACACTGGTTGATCCATGTGTGTCTTATGAGAGGAACAGACATGCAATGACACTAGGTGTGATTCATGAAAAGAAGAGACATGCAATGACACTGGTGGATCCATATGTGGTTTGTGAAAAGAACAGACATGCAATCACACTGGGTGGATTCATGTGTGGTTAATGAAAAGAGCACACATGCAATGACACTGGTAGATCCATGTGTGGTTTCTGAGAAGAACACACATCCGATGACACTGGGTGTGGTTCATGACAAAGAACACACATCCAATGACACTGGTGGATCCTTATGTGGTTTGTGAGAAGAACAGACATGCCATGACTCTAGCTATGGTTCATGAGAAGAACACAAATGCAATGACACTAGTGTATCCTTATGTGGTTTGTGAGAAGAACACACATGCAATGACTCTAGCTATGGTTTGTGAGAAGAGCACACATGCAATGATTCTAGCTATGGTTCATGAGAAGAACACAGAGGCAATGATACTGGTGGATCCATGTGTGGTTTGTGAGAGGACAGACATGCAATGACACTGGGTGTGGTTCATGAAAACAACACACATCCAATGACACTAGTGGATCCTTCTATGGTTTGTGAGAAGAACACACATGCAATCACACTTGGTGGATCCATATGTGGTTTAGGAGAAGAACACACATGAAATGACACTAGTGATATGTGGTTTGTGAAAATAACACACATGCAATGTCTCTAACTATGGTTAATGAAAAGAGCAGACGTGCAATGACACTGGTGGATCCATGTGTGGTTTGTGAGAAGAACACACATGCAATGAGACTGGCTGTGGTTCATGAAAAGAACAGACATGCAATGATACTGGTGAATCCATGTGTGGTTTGTGAGAAGAACACACATGCAATGACACTGGGTGTGGTTCATGAAAAGAATACACATCCAATGACACTGGTGGATCCTTATGTGGTTTGTGAGAAGAACAAACATGCAATGACTCTAGATATGGTTCATGAGAAGAACACACATGCAATGACACTGGTGGATCCATGTGTGGTCTGTGAGAGTAACACACATGCAATGACACTGTGTGTGGTTCATGAAAAGAGCACACATACAATGACACTGGTGGATCCTTATGTAGTTTGTGAGAAGAACAAACATGCAATGACTCTAGATGTGGTTCATGAGAAGAACACACATGCAATGACACTGGTGGATCCATGTGT